>CM059203.1:31990423-32272923 GCA_030323885.1 Branchipolynoe longqiensis | reverse complement strand
ATTTTAATTTAATTGTTTACATTTTTTTAAAGGACCTACCGATGAGTTGGAGCAGCACAAACACAAAGCACAGTACGAGCGACAGGAAACAGCCGACGAGGGCTGACAGGACGCCGCCCGCGTACCCGCGCCACCACGCCGCCCCCTGCCGGCCGCGCCACGCACTGCCACCAGGGGGCTTCCGGCGGCCAAGAAGGAGCACGAGTGACGTCAGTGGGGAGCGCGGCGGGGAGAGGCGGGGCGGGGAGAGGCGGGGTGAGGCGGGGTGGGGCGGGGTGAGGGGTGAGGCGGGACGGGGCTTGGCCCACGTGGGGCTCAGAGGCGTGGTCGCCGAGCCCATGTTGGAGGCTGAGGGCAGACTTCTGGTAGTAATGCCTTCCCTGGTAGTAATGCCTTCCCTGGTAGAAATGCCTTCCCTGGTAGTAATGCCTTCTGGGTAATGTCTTTCTAGTAGTAATACCTTCCTGGTAGTAATGCCTTCCTGGTACTAATGCCTTCCTGGTACTAATGCCTTCCTGGTACTAATGCCTTCCTGGTAGTAATGCCTTCCATGGTAGAAATGCCTTCCCTGGTAGTAATGCCTTCTGGGTAATGTCTTTCTAGTAGTAATGCCTTCCTGGTAGTAATGCCTTCCTGGTACTAATGCCTTCCTGGTAGTAATGCCTTCCCTGGTAGAAATGCCTTCCTGGTAGTAATGCCTTCCCTGGTAGTAATGCCTTCCCTGGTAGAAATGCCTTCCCTGGTAGTAATGCCTTCCTGGTAGTAATGCCTTCCTGGTAGTAATGCCTTCCTGGTAGTAATGCCTTCCTGGTACTAATGCCTTCCCTGGTAGTAATGCCTTCCCTGGTAGTAATGCCTTCCCTGGTAGCAATGCCTTCTGGGTAATAATGTCTTCCTAGTAATATTGCCTTTTCTGGTAATAGCGCCTTCTTGGTAATCATGCCTTCCTAGTAATATTGCCTTTTCTGGTAATATCGCCTTCTTGGTAATAATGCCTTTTCTGGGAATAGTGCCTTCTGGGTAATAATGCCTTTGAACATGCAAAATAGTGCCTTCTGGGTAATTGCCTTTTCTGGTAATAGCGCATTCCTGGTAATAATATGTTCCTGGTAATATTGCCTTTTCTGGTAATATCACCTTCTTAGTAATAATGCCTTTGAACATGCAAAAAACTTGTACCGGACACCCCCAGACTGACGTGTATGGTTGGTGTCCGGTTTAAGTCCGTTTAGTCCGGTTCATGTCCGTTACCCATCCATTACGTCTCCGGTTTGCTTCCTGAATAGTCTGTTGACGGTGTTGGGGGAATTTGGTCCGTCAGTTTTTTCAGCGCGTCCGTGAACAGTCAGGTACGTATCCATTTGGTGTTTGGTCCGTCCGTTTGACATTCGGTTGTCGTCCGGTTATCGTCCGGTGGATATTCGTTAATGTACGTTCCTTGTCTTGCTCAATCCGGTAAGGTGTGACAGGCACTAAAGCTTTGCACGGTAATATCTTTAGCGGAATATCTGCTTTGTAATGCTACATGGGCAATGTCCTCAGTGTAATGCCATCAACACAATGCAATCAGTCTAATGTGGGTACCGGACGTGGAAGCCGAATCGGTACAGCGCAGGCCTCGCGTGCGGGAGATCGGGAGTTCGGTTCCGCGGTCGAGTCAAACCAATGACATAAAATTGATACTTGTCACTTCCTAACCTGGCACTTGGCATTAATAGGATAACACAAAGACTGGTTAGCTCAGTGTCAGGATAATGTGACTGAGTGGGATATTGGGTGATGGTGCTCACAGCCTGATTTCCCAGTTGGGCAGCACTATAGAGTCACCATGAGTGCGCACTGTCACAAGTCGGTACCCATCCCGATATGACCTTAGATGTTACCAGGACATAAAACTAATGTGGCGAACATATATATATCCTCAGTGTATGTCCTCAGGGTGCGACACCTATCTTAATCTCCGCAGGAATAATGTTCTCACGGTAAGGGCAATGCTCTCTGCACAATGCCCTCAGGCTAATACTACCCTCAGCAATAATACCCGCAGGCCATAGCGCTATGCCCTCAGCTTAAATCCATGGATACCTGATAGCGACCACGCCGCCCGAAGTCGCCTCACCCGGGCCCCGGGAACCTGATTGGCTGCTGTCGTGTGGCACGGGCCACCCCAGCCGGGTGAGTCCAGGCGGCACAGCGCCCACCAGCCATACACGGGCAGGCGGTATTAAAGCCCTGCAGCTTAAATAATATGGGCATAACTCGTTATACAATAGATAACTAAAACTGCATGATGCCCTCAGGTAATCCTCTGCATAAAAACGTCACGTCCTCAGGAAAATGACCTCAGCGATCTTCTGATACTGACAGCGAGGGCAACCCCTAACCCTCAGCCTAATGCCCTCAGACGTGGCTTATTAATGAAACCCTCAGTCCTATTCCGATGCGAGGTAATTGCGGGGGACACATCCTGTGCGCGCGTGAGCGTGTGTGTGTAAGTGTGTGTGGAAAGTGAACTCTCACCGTGCCGGTGTGGCGTGCTCAGCCGTGTACCATGCTCAGCCGTGTACATAGACTCAAACTCAAGGCATTGTCAATGGTCGTGAGTAATTTTCATACAGAAAATACAGAACAAGTGAAATATCTCTAAAACCACACCACCTATTAACAAATCGCTTGGTACACATATAGAAAACATCTTCACCGAAAAGATTATATTAAATTGATAAGGTTAGGGTTCTTGATTTCTATTAATTTTGATTAAAACTAATGTTTTGCACTGCGCGTACCGTCAAACTCAAGGCATTGTCAATGGTGGTGAGCAATCTTCATACAGAAAATCCAGGAAAAGTGAAATATCTCTAAAACCACACCACCTAGAAACAAATCGCTTGGTACACATATAGAAAACATCTTTACCAAAAACATTATATTAAATTCATAAGGTTAGTGACTTACGACCATTGACAATGCCTTGAGTTTGAGTCTATGTACACGGCTGAGCACGGTACACGGCTGAGCACGCCACACCGGGACTCTCTACACCACACTTTATAATGGCGGACACCAACATATCACCACACACACCCACACACACACACTCAATACAGGCCCTCAACACATTGTGTGCAGGCTTACCTTATCTTTGACTCTAGGTCACATGTTGCCTGTAACTGTAAGGTCACGTGTCTGTGGGTCTCAAACTTAAAGGTACATACGTGGCGTTCTCTGTGGCGGAGTGGTTAGAGTGTCTGACTTTTTTGAGGGTCGGCGGTTCGATTCCCCGTGCCCCCAGCTCTGCCAATTTGGATTTCCACCGCTGTATATAACTTACAGTGTCATCAAAGGCCGGTTGCTCTCATACCATGTCTATGTGGTGTGGGAGGTTAAAAATCCCATGGGTCGGTAAAAGTGTAGGCTCGGGCTTTCTATCGACCAGCAGTGGAGTGGGGAAGACCAGTCGTCTGTGACTGGGATTTCCCCTGCTTGGGACAACTAATGTACCCAAAAAAAACACAAAAAAACAACAAAAAATGAGAGACAAATAAGTGTTCACACTTCCTGTCTACCTATCGCTATATCGCTATAATCTGATGGCTTTTCAATAGACTACATCACGCATCCAGCGGCGCGGTGCTTGTGGGATGCATCAGAGCAAAACAAACCAGCAAGAAGCACATGGCACGAAATGTGCTAGTTTCAGCTCATCTCAGCTCTTGTTTGAAACATAGAATACCAACTAAAAATATATATATAATAAATTAAGATATTAATCGTTTATCCAGCATTTCATTTACATCAATATAATCAGCACATCTTATACCATGTGCATTTAGATTTAGACAAATCTGGGCACTCAGACTAGTGTTAGAGCCATAGCCAGAGTCAGTTTTACTTATTTTATTCATGTTTTTATTTATATCCTATGGTTAAGGACATATGTAGAACTAGAAAATGAGTGTTATATATTTCTCTGAAACAAGTGTGTGTTGACACATTTGGCATTTTAATATTTAGAAAAAGAATTAATAATGGTGATGTGATATCACTGATTGTCTTGTGTGGAATTGTATGTTTCTTAGCTCAAAATGTTTAACTATGGCTAGTTTTGTCTTAGTTATATTCATCAGATCATTATATTGCATGTGTGCATACATGTTTATGCCCAATTGTTATGTATTTCTATTTATTTTGAATAAAATGCCAGTTTTGCCCTACGCGTATCAGCAAACTGAATGGCCATATGCCTTTGCTTTGCTCCTGGCGCCGTTTTCAGCGCATGCGCAGTAGGAACCGTGCTGTAGTCTATTTTGGCCATATTTTTCTTGAAGACTTATACTGCCTATCATAGATAAGTCTGAATAGACTTGTTTTCACCAAAAGACAATTGGTCGATAGAAAGCCTGAGCCTACACTTTTACCGACCCAAGGGATTTTTAACCTCCCACACCATCTGGACATGGTATGAGAGCAACTGGCCTTGGATGATGCTGTAAGTTAGACACAGTGGTGGAAATACAAATTGGCAGACGAGATGGCATTGGTATATAAATTATAATCAGAATTTCGGCCATTTATTTGTTTGTTATTTTTTGTCCTAGCAACATCTAAGGTCATATCAGGATGGTTACCTAGTTGTGACAGTGCGCACCCATGGTGACTCTATAGTGCTGCCCTACTGTATTTGTCTGCTTGTTTGTTGTTTTATGTCCTACCAACATCTAAGGTGACACCAGGACGGGCACCAACTTCCGACAGTGTGCAGTCATGGTGACTTTATAGTGCTGCCCCACTGGGAGACCAGGCCACCGGCACCATGACC
Organism: Branchipolynoe longqiensis; assembly: GCA_030323885.1. Lineage (NCBI taxonomy): Eukaryota > Metazoa > Annelida > Polychaeta > Phyllodocida > Polynoidae > Branchipolynoe > Branchipolynoe longqiensis. The sequence continues at coordinate 32,268,104 of CM059203.1, read as the reverse complement.
CGATATCCCACACAGTATCCTGATAGTGTGCAAACCAGTATTTGCCCTATCCTATTAATGCAGAGCGCCAGACTAGGTAGCAACAAATATCAATTTTATAGGTCAAGTCACTAGTTTGACTCAGCTGAGATTCAAACTCAGCCGCTGCGCCCGGTCCAAATCCGATAGAGTGCAGGCATTGCGCACCGGAAATCGGGAGTTCGGTTCCCGGTCGAGTCAAACCAATGACCTATAAAATTGATACCTGCCGCTTCCTAGCCTGGCGCTCAGCATTACTAGGAGAGGGCATCCTAGGTGACTCTATAGTGCGCACCCATGGTGACTCTATAGTGCTGCCCTACTGTATTTGTCTGCTTGTTTGTTGTTTTATGTCCTACCAACATCTAAGGTGACACCAGGACGGGCACCAACTTCCGACAGTGTGCAGTCATGGTTACTTTATAGTGCTGCCCCACTGGGAGACCAGGCCACCGGCACCATGACCCGATATCCCACACAGTATCCTGATAGTGTGCAAACCAGTATTTGCCCTATCCTATTAATGCAGAGCGCCAGACTAGGTAGCAACAAATATCAATTTTATAGGTCAAGTCACTAGTTTGACTCAGCTGAGATTCAAACTCAGCCGCTGCGCCCGGTCCAAATCCGATAGAGTGTAGGCATTGCGCACCGGAAATCGGGAGTTCGGTTCCCGGTCGAGTCAAACCCAATGACCTATAAAATTGATACCTGCCGCTTCCTAGCCTGGCGCTCAGCATTACTAGGAGAGGGCAAGGACTGGTTAGCTCAGCGTCAGGATAATGTGACTGAGTGGAATATCGAGTCATGGTGTCAGTGGCCTGATCTTCCAGGCACTATAAAGTCACCATGAATGCACACTATAAAGTCGCCATGAATGCACACTGTCACAAGTCAGTGACCGGTACCTGATATGACATTAGATGTTGCCAGGATGTCAAACTCCAACAACCAACCAACTACCGGATTTGGCCACCGTGTTCGGTGGCCATATTTCTTTAGAGACTTAAATATACAGTAAAACCACTCTAACCGACCACCTCCACAGATCGACCACTTCCCTATATCGATCGATTTATTTGGGTCCAACAATACCATTGTAACCATATTCTTTTTTTTTTGATGGGATGTTTATACTGGCCATAGCATATAAGCTCGGATGATCGAGCTTGTTTTCAATGCTGGGCAGTTATCGGTCTGTGTTTCTTAAGATTATGGTTTGTGGTTAGTGATCTATCTTAGTTTTTTTTGGATTTTCTTGGTAAGAGTCTTCCTCATTTTATTCTAACTCTCTAAACCGACTATCTTTTGATTGGTTAACCTTGGAGATATTTGAAGTGAAAACATGATATGCTAATAAACCAGGTGGAATTCGCTGAATGAGTTCGCACACTAGTCTGAAGAGATCTGAGTTCGAATCCTGGTCTCGGTGCAATATTTCCCATATCCATCACCCGACCCCAGGCAATATCTATGTCATCTAGATGCCGCAGATAGCCTATCACCGCACGACCTGTATGCAGCCAATATGTATGTCATCTAGTTCCCGCAGATAGCCTATCATCAGATAACCTATCACCGCACGACCTGTATGCAGCCAATATCTATGTCATCTAGTTGCCGAGATAGCCTATCAGCAGATAGCCTATTAGTATTACTGCGCAACCTGTATGCAGCCAATATCTATGTCATCTACATGCCGCAGATAGCCTATCATCAGATAGCCTATCACTGCACGACCTGTATGCAGCCAATATCTATGTCATCTACTTGCCACAGATAGCCTATCAGCAGATAGCCTATTACTGCACGACCTGTATGCAGCCAATATGTATGTGATCTAGTTGCCGCAGATAGCCTATCAGCAGATAGCCTATTACTGCGCAACCTGTATGCAGTCAATATCTATGTCATCTACTTGCCGCAGATAGCCTATCAACAGATAGCCTATCACCGCACAACCTGTATGCAGCCAATATGTATGTCATCTACTTGCCGCAGATAGCCTATCAGGAGATAGCCTATCACTGCACGACCTGTATGCAGTCAATATCTATGTCATCTAGTTGCCGAGATAGCCTATCAGCAGATAGCCTATTAGTATTACTGCGCAACCTGTATGCAGCCAATATGTATGTCATCTACTTGCCGCAGATAGCCTATCAGGAGATAGCCTATCACTGCACGACCTGTATGCAGCCAATATCTATGTCATCTAGTTGCCGAGATAGCCTATCAGCAGATAGCCTATTAGTATTACTGCGCAACCTGTATGCAGCCAATATCTATGTCATCTACATGCAGCAGATAGCCTATCATCAGATAGCCTATCACTGCACGACCTGTATGCAGCCAATATCTATGTCATCTACTTGCCGCAGATAGCCTATCAGCAGATAGCCTATTACTGCACGACCTGTATGCAGCCAATATGTATGTGATCTAGTTGCCGCAGATAGCCTATCAGCAGATAGCCTATCACTGTGCAACCTGTATGCAGTCAATATCTATGTCATCTACTTGCCGCAGATAGCCTATCAACAGATAGCCTATCACCGCACAACCTGTATGCAGCCAATATGTATGTCATCTACTTGCCGCAGATAGCCTATCAGGAGATAGCCTATCACTGCACAACCTGTATGCAGCCAATATCTATGTCATCTACTTGCCGCAGAGAGCCTATCAACAAATAGCCTATCACCGCACGACCTGTATGCAGCCAATATATATGTCATCTAGTTGCCACAGATACCCTATCAGCAGATAGCCTATCACCGTGCAACCTGTATGCAGCCAACTGGAGACATAAATAAAGTTATGTTAATCCCACAGATGCTCTTTTTCGGCACCAATCCAGCAATGTACTTTGTTGCTTTTTTTGGTCCATTAGTTGTTTAAGCAGGGGAAATTTCAATCGCGGCCGATTAGTCTTCCTCATTCTACTGCTCCTTTCCCTATCCTAATAATGCCGAGTTCCAGGCTAGGAAGTGACAAGTATCAATTTTTAAGTCATTGGTTTGACTCGACCAAGGTTCGAACCCAAGATCCCATGACCTACCAACACGGGAGATGGATGCTCTAACTCATTCGGCCATCCCGTCTGGTTAACGCAGAGATTTGCTCACTTCTGATTTTGCAATATGGAGTGTGGCCTAGACTGGCGGATTAGATAAGAACCTTTCTTATCAGGCATTGAATAGTTCAGGGTCAATGAAGCATACACAACTATATATACGTAGGCGTGTTGGCAGATATATATATGGCTCAAAATCACGAAAAGAGGCCAATTGGTGGAAGTTGTTGGCATCGAGCATGGATGTCGGCATCGATCGGTATAATTATAGTTTAGCATTGACAGAGATGTTGGAAAGTCCTTAAATGTATACTGAATGTATAGGTCGAGAAAATACAACAATCTTATTTGCTTCTAGGATAATTTTATATAAAACAAAGAAATGATTGAGATTTTAAGAATTGCGATGCCAACATCTGATAAAGTTGTCGGCGTCGATCATTGGATGTCGGCGTCGATCGGTATAATTATAGTTTAGCATTGACAGAAATGTCGGAAAGTCCTTAAATTTATACTGAATGCATAGGTCGAGAAAATACAACAACCTTATTTGTTTCTAGGATAATTTAATATGAAACAAAGAAATGCACTACACTTTTAAGAATTGCGACACCGACATCTTCACTTGACCACCGATTGGCCCGTTTTCGTAAGGCTGACTCATATATATATATATATGTTGTATAAGCCATTATGCGAGTATAATAAGGCCGTAAGAACTCTCCAGAACTCTCCAGCCACTCAGTCATCGGCTGGTTACCTCTACTCATTAGGTCATCTGGTACCATTTGACCTCCCCACGTGGCGCCACCTACACAGCCACTACGCTCACTCACTCTTAATATTATACATATAATAATTCTCAGTGAATGCAGTGATTTGCTCATTTCAAATGGTCTCCACCCTTATTTTTTTCTTGAAGATTTATACTGCCTATCATGGATAAGTCTGAATAGACTTGTTTTCACCATTAGACAGTTTGTCGATAGAAAGCCCGACCCTACACCTGATGACCATAGATGTTGCTAGAACGTAAAGCCCCAACAAACAAACAAATCCTTATTATTGTGCATGCCTACAAATATGGTTTGATTGATTGATTGATTGCTGATGGATTTAACGCTGTGTCAGCAGCAACGGCGAAAAGCTAGTTGGATCTATTCTCTTGCCATTCACTGCCACTGATACGAATCCCGTCATGGCAGTTATGAAGCATTGCACTTTCGCCAGGGATCATTAAGCTCCCCCGTGCAGTATGGGGGTTGAACCTGTAGTAACCAGCGTAAATTAATTGGCCTAGCGAGCTGGATTCGAACAATGACATGGCATGAGGATCCAGTCGTTCACTAATCCCCTGCTTAACAACTATGTACCAAAAAAGAAAAGGATCGATAATGCAATTTCGAAGTTTCTCATTGAATACCTAATTGAAATCGGATTTATACAATTAAATTTATTTAAAGCTGCATAGTCCGATGAAAACATCAAATTTTCAAAACCAAAGAAATTATCTATATTTGATTTTGCATATCTAACTTAGATCATCATCATCAACATCATGTCAGTCGCGATGCGACAAAGACTGCTTTCATTACTTGACTGCCGCTCTCCATTTAGCTCTCTGCTGTGAGAGTGATGTCCATGAGTCGGTCTTAATGTACATTTCATGAAAGCTGCCTGCAAAAGTGTTGAAGTGCTGCTGGCTTTTGCAAGTTACCAGCGGCACTCTCTCGGGGAGCAAATAGAGGTTTCACACCGGCAAGAACATGTTCAGACAGGCGCAAAACTATTTGTCCCTGCAGTGGCTGGTCGGGAGATGTTGGGAGTTCCATACATCAACCGCCCTTAATGCTGCCACAGTGACATGGTTTTCTGTTTAGGGTTTGCTCCCTTAGCCTTCGGTTCTGTCAAGAACCTGTACCACAAGCTGTTATGTATCTAGGCCAACCCGGCAGGTACGGGGAACCAGCGACGTATGGATTGTAACCACGGGATACGTTAATCAAATAAACGTCAGTTACTAACTAGAACTCGAAGTGTCGACTCGTATCTTACACAAGACAGTGGTTTACAACTCTGCAGGGCAGGGGCATCAAACTCCCTGAGCTATTGCAATACCTGCATCCTTGCATACTTAGATACTGCTAACTTAGATACTGGTGTACTTATCAAACATTTGTCGCCACAGAGAATGGAGTACATAGGCAATTTAATAAAACCTGTTACTGCTGAAGCCAATGCATGTGAGCCTTTTGGCATGTTTGCTACAATTAATTTTGCTACAATTAATTTGCTACAATTAATTTAGCATGTTTGCAATTCAAATATCTCAAAACTTAGCATTTTAAAATAGTACTTGAAACGAAAGTAGGGTAGATTATAACAATCAGCTCAATATATTTAGAGGAAATGAGGCTGCAGATGTGGCTGCCAAAGAAGCTCTTGACAAATGCATTACACCTCTTCCCATTCCTCACACGGACCTCAAAAGGCACATCAGTGCACTCATAAGGAAAAAGTGGCAATTACAATGGGATGAAGCTGTCATGAACAAGCTTCATGCAATTCAGCCCACCATTGGCAAATTTTCAGGTGCTTGTCATAGAAATAGACGCGAAGAGACCGTTGCGAATTGGACATAGCTATTTGACTCATAGTTACCTTTTTAAAGCAGAAGACCAACCAGAATGCATACCATGTGGAGTGCCTCTGACTGTGAAACATATTTTGATTGAATGCATTGACTTTGCAAATGTTCGAGCACAGTATTTTAATGTAGCAAGTATGAAATGTTTATTTGACACTGTTAGTACTGCCTTAGTTTTATCGTTTTTAAAGCACATTGGACTGTTTAATCGGTTTTAAGACATTTTGATGGCATTGTATAGCCCTTAGTTTGATGATATGCCATTAAGCATTTATTCATTCATTCATTCAATATATTTATCTCAGGAAAATTAGAGAAACTTAAAACTATCAGACTATGCGGCTTTAAAAATTGCAAAGGGTTGCAAATACAATCAGATAACATTACCCAATCAGATTATTTCTCAAGTACAATCTGATCCTGTGCAATGTAGAACACATTTAATGATAACGTGACAGGAGTTGTGTGGGTGTGTGAGTGTGTGTGGGTGTGGGTCTGTGAGTGTGTGGGTGTGTGGGAGTGTGTGGAGGAAGGGTTGCTCTGTAATCACATAGGCCGTATTCGATTAACACGACCCGGGCAACTCGGGTCACCCGAGTTGCTAGAATTTCAAATCGAACACCGCGAGTGGAGTTGACAAAAACATGTGCCGTGTGCAAAAAGGCCCGACCCCAGTAACCCATGTCCTGGCTGGGGGTGGCTAGGAACGATGACGTCACATTTGAGCTGGTACCGTCCTGCAGAATAACAGCTACCAGTACCAGCCCTACATGGTTTATCTTTGGTAATAACCCAGATGAATGAAATGGAAATATAACTAAATCATGAAATCATAAAATACTTTAAATCCTATTTTGCTGTAGTTATATCGGTTATTAAAAAAAAAAAAGAAGAAGTTTTGGATTAAGCCACCATTTTTTCCACCCCGAGCGTGGAGAAGCGTATTCTATTATTCGACCCGAGTCTGTAGGATGTGCGCATGCGCCAAAAAGTGGCTCGGGTATAATCGATTACGCCCATAGCGTTCACCTGTAAGAACCACTGTTATACACACTGTGCCTCGTGTATGAATATGCACGGTAATGTCATGCTTGTTAAACACCATACACGTCATAATACAGATTGACCATCACAAATCCGACATCATTGGGACCTGTACAATGCCGGATAAGTGATTTTGCCGGATAACTGATCATTACATTAGAATGCACTTAACTCAACACCTAACCACTTCATCCTACCGTTAAAACACCCTGTAAATCAGTACACGTTAATTAATAACGGAAAAAAGAAAATTAAATATCATGAACTGATGATGATCGTATCAGCTCATTTGAGAGAGCAGATGTTGAACTTGAAGGCACTGGATTTTGAAATGTCGACTCCTCTTTCGCTTATAAAACTGAGCGGGAAATTTGAAATTGCTCAAGTGGAAATTAGTGCCGGATTACTGATTGAACCGGATAACGGATTGCTGGATAAGTGACGGCCAACCTGTAATAGCACTTTTTACTTTTGGCAAAAAATTCTTATTCATCTAAACACACTTTTCCATCATCGAAACACAATTTTTCTGATTCGAAATACAATTTGTCTTTTGATGCAATGGTCTTTTGGGCTTGTCCAATTTCAGTTGGTTACCGTATTTATTTACGATTAACAGGTTGTAGTGGATATAGTCGGAACTATGCATGCAGTGCGTTGATAGTGTAGTGGGCTGCACTGGCCTCTCAGGCAAGGGCCCGCATAGACAGGTAGGCATGGGTAGTATGGTGATATCAGGAAGCCTAGGTGGTGTAATGGTTAGCACACTGGCCTGGAATGCAAAGAGATGTGGGTTCGAGTCCCTCTCTATGCACAATGTTTCCAATTCTCATCACCCCCATGACACTGGTTGCCGTGACCATGATCCTGTACAAGCTATGCGCTGCATGGTTGTTGAACCTACCCTGTGTATGTATGTGTTAGTGCATTGCCTGTATGTATGTAATTGTAAGCATTAAAAGACTTACAATTCCAGGGGGATGAGTGTAGTCGTCTGCACTGACCTCTCAGGCAAGGACCCGCATAGACAGGCAGGCATGGGTAGTATGGTGATATCAGGGAGCCTAGGTGGTGTAATGGTTAGCACACTGGCCTGGAATGCCAAGAGATGTGGGTTCGATTCCCGCTCTAGGCACAATATTTCCCATTTTCATCACCCCCCCCCCATGACAATAGTATGGAGGTGGTGTTGTGGGTGGCTTTTCCATGAAAGATTTGTGTGGGAACAGCCTGGCGGGAGGTTGGGTGGTTAGTTGTCGGAGCTGCTTACCTTGCTGCATCAAATGATGGGTTATTGTAATAAAGAACCAAACAAGGAACCCTTTACAAGCGTCTAGCCACAACTCTTCTCTTCTCCATCTTCCTATCAGCAATGCTCGACGAGGCTTTCCGAGGCATGGGGATGGCATCTATATACAGTCCAGATAGAGCGCTGACCTATTCAATGTCGCACACTTCAGAGTGAAGACCAAGACTACTCGGATACTGGTGAGAGAGCTGCTATTCGCAGATGAGAGTGCACTGGTTGCCCACTCTGCTGAAGAGATCCAGAAAATAGTGGACGCTTTCTCCGATGCATCAAAGAAGTTCGGCCTGAAGATTAACATCAAGAAGACGGAGGTGCTGTACCAACCCAACTCTACAAGAACCCGAGAGGAGGATATGATGGTTGACGGAAACAAGCTGAACTCTGTTCTGGAATTCACCTACCTCGGAAGCACTACATCAAGTGATGGACGCATTGATGCTGAAATACAGAGGAGGATGGCGAAGGCTAGCGCATCTTTCGGCCGAAGACGCCAGAGACTCTGGAACAACCACCATGTGTCCATGCGGGTTAAAGGCAAGATCTACCATGCAATCGTGCTAACCACCCTACTATACGGAGCCGAGGCCTGGACAGTGTACAGACGACAGGTGAAAAAGCTGCATGCCTTCATGATGCGACATCTGCATTCAATCATGAGGCTAACCTGGAAGGAAAAGTGACAAATAAGGGAATACTCGAACAGACGGGGCTACCCTCTATGGAAGATCTTCTGATCAAAAAGAATCTCCAGTGGACTGGACACCTCATGAGGATATCATCAGACAGGCTACCAAAGCAGATCCTCTACTCTCAACTGTCTTCTGGTTACAGAAAGAGAGGGCGCCCTCCGGTTCAAGGATACCATCAAGAGAAACCTGAAGCTGGGAGACATTAAGACCAACTCCTGGACATCACTCTCACAGCAGAGAGCTAAATGGAGAGCGGCAGTCAAGTAATGGAAGCAGTCTTTGTCGCATCGCGACCGACAGCATGATGATGATGAGCCACAACTCGTGAACCACAACTCATGAACCACAAATTGTGAATCACAGTTCGTGAATGACAACTCGTGAACGACAACTCGTAAACGACAACTCGTGAACTACAACTCGTGAACCACAATTCGTAAAAATATTTCGATATTCGGCAAGGGGGGAATGCAAATGTTCTATTACTGATCGGTGTACGTGACCAGGTGCATGTATAGATATATATATATGGGTTTGTGGTGCCTGAGTGGGATGTAAATAGACATAGTGGTGCTGGCAGGTCTGGGTGTGATTGCACTCAGGGCCTATCCCTTCTGCTTGGGTAGGGGTCACCACACTCAATAGGTCAAGGTTGGTGGTGGCCATTGGGGACATACAGCTACTGGTGGTGGGCAGACCACTGGTATCCATAAAGACCAGGAATTCTGGATTTCTATTGGTGGGACAAGGAATGCTCGATTTCCATTGGTGGAAGGAGGTGATATAATACCCTACAATGAACACATGTAAATATATCAGCAATAAACCAGAGGGGTGGACTCTCTCTTTTTCTATATACTTTACTCTCTTCCTTTCTCTTTGTCTGTATTGTTTTCCTCATAGCCTACATACACAGCCACAGATCCGAGCAATAGATTCTACATCGTGAACCACAACTTGTGAACCACAACTTTTGAACCACAACTCGTGAACCACAACTCTTAAACCACAACTTGTGAACCACAACTCATGAACCACAACCCACAAACCACAACTCATGAACCACAAATCGCAAACCACAACTCATGAACCATAACTCGTGAACCACAACTTGCAAACCACAACTCATGAACCACAACTTGTGAACCATAACACGTGAACCATAAGTCACGAACCACAACTCATGAACCACAACTCGCGAACCACAACTCGTGAACCACAACTCGTGAACCACAACTTGTGAACCACAACTCGCGAACCACAACTCGCGAACTACAATTCATGAACCACAACTCACAAACCACCACTCATGAACCACAACTGGCAAACGACACCCCGCGAACCACAACCCGTCAACAACTTGCAAACCACAACTCGTGAACCACAACTCGCGAGCCACAACTCGCGAACCACAACTCGTGAACCACAACTTGAAAAGCAAAACTCATGAACCACAACTCGTGAACCACAACTCATGAACCACAACTCGCGAACCACAACTCACAAACCACAACTCACAAACCACAACTCACAAACCACAACTCACAAACCACAACTCGCGAACCACAACTCGTGAACCACAACTCGCGAACCACAACTCGTGAACCACAACTCGCAAACCACAACTCGCAAACCACAACTCAAAAATCACCACTCATGAACCATAACTCGTGAACCACAACTTGCAAACCACAGCTCGCGAACCAGCAGTAAACTACCAAACTGCAAAATGACGTATTACAAAGTGTAAAATATTCTGATATTGGCATATCCAAGAATATTAGGGGAATATTATAAATATTGGGCAATATGATGAGTATTATGGAATGGGGTAAATATTAGAGAATATGATGCACAGTTGGGAGTATGATAAATGAAGCCATGACAACCAGGATATGGTAGATGTATAGGCATGTACAATTCATTATGGTAGGCTGTCATCAGACAGGCTACCAAAGCAGATCCTCTATTCTCAACTGTCTTCTGGTTACAGAAAGAGAGGGCGCCCTCGTCTCCGGTTCAAGAATACCATCAAGAGAAACCTGAAGCTGAGAGACATTAAGACCGACTCATGGACGCAACTCTCACAGCAGAGAGCTAAATGGAGAGCGGCAGTCAAGTAATGAAAGCAGTCTTTGTCGCATCCCGACCGACAGCATGATGATGATGATGATGATGATGATAGGCATGTACAATTCAGTATGTACACACCTATGACACGAGCAGTGTGAGGGTGGGATACGGATGTGGCACCAACCAGCGTATCAGGGAAGAGTGGAAAGACACGAGGGGATTCAAGGAGGCAATGATACACTAGCGAGAGAATATAAATGTGAGGGTGGTGTACGGGTGAGGCGCGAACAAGCCTATCACAAAATTATGAGGGAAGAGGTGAATGCCGGAGGGGGATTCAGAGAAGCAAAGACACCATGCGGAGACGGTATAAATGTAACTTGTTTAATAAAGACTACATACATTTCACTGTATGAGTCTCACCTTATCGCTAGCACATGCAGATCAAGGAGAATGCCACTAATTTGAACTCAAACAGAATGGAATCACACACAATTCTTAATTAAAGGATTTGGAATGATTGTAGTTTAATGTGCGCACATTTCAAACTGCTTACCTTGTTGCACTGGATGCTGGTTATTGAGGTCAGCGAAGAAGCCCTCAATGGTTCGCCTGGAACGCTTGCCAACTGGAAGTGAATTGCTGTACTGCGATGGGTCATAGCCACTGTCGTTTTCGCTGTCCGCTGGAAGGAAGGGAGGTAGGGAGGTAAAAGCCATCCTCAAATTGCTTTATCCGGCTATATATATATATGCTGTATAAGAATTATAGCAGCATAATAATCCAGAATATCCCTCCTTTCCACCAGCACTCACTCAGTCCATGAACTGATGGAGTCGGGCCTAGTCATCTACTGCTCCAGCCTCCCCAACCTCAGCTCTGATGGTGGTGCCACCACCCACTTCACACTGTAACCACCACTCACTGTGACGCTGAAACAATTGTAAGATTTTATCGAAGTTTTGACATGACGTTTGGCTTTGGTGGCTTTTACATCATAGCACCATTTAAGGTCATAACAGGACAGGTATTGACTTGTGATAGTGCACACTCATGGAGAATTCATAGTGTGGTCCCCAAAGATGGAATTTTGAAGTGGCTAAATTTGTTTTGAATGGTGGCAAAGTTTAACTCACAAAACATAGCTAAAATTACAAGAGGCGGTATAGTCCAAATGCGCATAGGAACTCTCAACTGTGTTTGTGCTTTGCATTGGTAAAGAGGTCACGCATTATTTACTTTGAAACATTGTTTGCACAAGGCCTCCAGATCTACACATTCGAGCAGAAAGTCTGATGATTAGATAAGGCAACAACAAAAAAGAAATTGTTGATCGTCCCCACCTGTGTCTGAAAAATCGCCCGCCCGCCAATGATTTTTACATCTTTTTTTCAAACTGTTAAAAATGTGTCGGGCTAGCAGAAATTTAACATTCGTAAGCACACAATCTGAGCAACATAGTTATGCATTATGTCTACACCAGACTCTTATACATAACTATGTATGGACAGTGGTAAACACCGTAACACCCAGCTGACACCACATGCATGCGGTGAAATTGATGTTTATGTAATTCCATTAAAATCATGTAAAAAATACTTAAAAAAATTAAAAATAAAAACCGCTCACCCGACCCTGATCTGGGTGATCGATCAATAGGACGATCACCAACTTTAACCAATTTATTTGGCCTAAACCAGACACAATTAAACAGGATATTGAGGTGAAAGAAAAATATACAAGGCCATATTTTAATAAGACATTGAAATGTAAGAAACTCATGCATGACAGGGTTGCATAATCCGATGGTTTTGCGTTTCTGCCATAAAAAAAAAGTACATATGTGTAGATTTCCATAGTCTACCTGACTTTAGACTGAAGTGCGTTTTATTTTAAATTTACAAATTTTTCAGATATTTAAAGTGCAGAGATTTTTGTTGTTGGTACATTAGTTGCTTAAGCAGGGGAAATTTCAGTCGCAGACGACTGGTCTTCCTCATTCCACTGCTCTGGCTAGCAAGTGACAAGTATCAATTTTTAAGTCATTGGTTTGACTCGACCAGGATTCGATCCCACGATCCCACAATCTACCAACATGGCAGACGGACGCTCTAACTCATTCGGCCATCCCGTCTGAAAAGTAATTTTGGCATGCACATCAAAACTCTTACACAATAGGTTTCAACAGTAACTGGTTCTATTAAAATGACATAACATTCCCTTCTGTGGAGCAACACATGCATTATTAAAAAGGAATTTAAGACGTAAAAAAAAATACGCCAGATCATACTTAAACAGGATATAGTGATATACAAAAAAAACATGTGCAAGACTGTACTTAAAAGCTGCATAGTCCGATGACATCAAATTTTCAAAACAAAAACAATTATCTAGATTTGATTCTACATATCTAACTCAGATACTGGTGCACTTATTAAACATTTGTCGTCACATATAAGGGAATATTGAGGCAATTGAATAGAACCTGTTACTGCAGAAGCCTATGGTGTTAGAGTTTTGGCAAGCTTGCCAAAATTAATTTAGCATGTTTGCACTTCAAATATCTCATAAGTTTGCCATTTAAAATAAAAGTCACTTCAAACTAAACTGAGGTAGATTATAATGATCAACCTAATATGCTTATCTCAGAAAATGAGAGAAACTCAAAACCATCGGACTATGCAACATTAAACATACCACTGAGATGTCAGAGAAATAGGCAAGACCATACTTGAACAGGATATCGGGATATACATAAAATGCGAAAGATTATAGTTAAACAGGACATTTTGATATAGGATGCAAGAGCTTACTTAGAGAAGACATTTGTTTTTTCTGGGTACATTATTTGTTTAAGCAGGGGAAACTTCAATCGCGGATGATTGGTCTTCCTCATTCCACTATCCTAATAATGCCGAGCGCCTGGCTAGGAAGCGACAAGTATCAATTTTTAAGTCATTGGTTTGACTTGACCAGGGTTCAAACCCACGATCCCATGATCTACCAACACAGGAGACGGACGCTCTAACTCATTCGGCCATCCCGTCTGGTTGGAACGTAAGAAAAGTATAACTGACTATAGGCAAACAGAACATAGAGATGCAAGAAAAATAAAGAACACCGTACTTAGACTGGATATTGGGATGTGGGGAAAATATGCAAGACAAATATTAATATGCAAGATGATTACAAAAGATAGCACTTAAAAGTTAAATAAGATGTGATGTGAAGAAAAAACTTTGAAGTAGTAATTCAGATGGTGAATTAACTGTAAAATTGTAATGTAATCCCATGTTTACCAGTCTTTCGTTGGTGTACTGTGAATGAAATGTCACATAGTGGAGAGTTATCGATGACCAAATACTGGAGGACAATGGCAATACATGCAGGCATTCTGTATATTGAGACCTGGGCCACGTTCAGGGTCCGTCTCGGAGGCGCCGCGGAGATGTCTCGGCGATGCTTTTTGGCCTAATACCGTTCAGAGTGCGTCTCGGCGACGTCTCGGAGACGCCTCTCTTTTCAGACTGGAGATGAAATGCGCCTCGAAAATGGCTGCCGCATTCAGTGCTTTCAGCCAATTACAGCGCAGCTTGTCCATTGCAAATGGCCACCGCCTATGGGGGTGACCATTTTCGAGGCGACCAACTGCTGTTGTCGTTCAGACTAGCGTGACGTCACGGGTGCCTCTGAGGCGCCTCCGAGACGGACCCTGAACGCGGCCCTGACTGCGATGACTCTGCATTTGAGTTATTTGTGGCGCCATCTAGTGGGTATTCTGACAGTATCACAGAAGATAAAAAAATAATAAAAGGGGTGAGAGGAAGAATAAAAAGAGGAAGACAAAATAAGAAAAGGAAAAAAGACTAAAAAGATAGAACAAATGAACAAAAGCGCTGCGTATAACTTACAGCGGCATCAAAGGACAGTTGCTCTCATACCATGTCTATGTGGTGTGGGAGGATAAAAATCCCTTGGGTCGATAAAAGTGTAGGCTTGGGCTTTCTCTCGACAAACTGTCTAATGGTGAAAACAAGTCTATTCAGACTTATCCATGCAGGCAGTATAAATCTTAAAGTAAAAAAAAAGAGAAAAAAAAGTAAAAAGAAAGGAGGGGGGTGGATTAGAAAAGGGAAGGGAGGGTGTAGAAAAAAGGGGAAAGGAAAAAAAGTAGAAAAAATTCGCGAAAATAAAGAGAAGACAAAATTTGCTTGTCAAAAAAGAACAATACAGTTCCTTCTGACAAAATATAATATCTTTTTTAAAGTTGCTTCTGACAACAACAGCAACAACAAATGAAACAAAGTTGGCTTATTGCCCCCACCCCCCACCCCAAAAGTAGAACAGGAGCAGCGCAAATATTACTTTCGCTTAGAAGATTTTTGTGACTTTTTGTCATTTAAAAAACCCAAAAACTGTTCAGGGGGTTCCTGGAAAATCGGAATAACAAATTACTTTTTTGTTCATCTCCGCAAAAGTAGTCTGGAGGGGTTGGGGAGGGTGGGGGGGGGGGTCTTAGTAATGCAGGTGACCGGAAGGTGAACGCAACTCACAGTCTGTTTTCTACTTGTACAGGGACGGCACGATCATAAACCAGCCATGTTCTGTGATAAAATGTTGACGTGTACAGGGAGCGGGGTAGTTAGTTACACTCACAGCACTGTCTCTGTGACAGGGCCGCTACACAACCGATTAGAAAAAGTGTTGGGAAGCGGGGTTATGGAAATAACCACATGGTTTTGCAATATAATATGCTAAACATATTATTCAAATACTCATCTAATCATAGCTTGCTACTTCTCGGGTAAATCTTTTCTTCCTTTCTTTTTAAACAAATTTAAATTTTAAAAAGAAATCACTATTATAGATAACCACGTGACCGGAAGTTGAATGAACGTGACTCACAGTCTGTCTTCCGCTTGTACAAGGAACGCACCACCTTGGCGCTGCCGAAGCGTTTGAACTTCTGTCGGATGTTGGAATAGAACCAGTCGCAGCTCTGTGCACCCAGCTCCCTGAAAGAACACAAGACAAGATGCGGGGTTCTTAAGGGGGACATCCTGTCTAGGGGTTTGATGACCTATGGGGCAGGCAGTTCTTTGGGAGTCACTTCGAACCCACATTTCTTCTCATTACGGGGCTAGCGTGCTAACCATTACACAACCTAGACTCCCTGATGCAAACACCTTATGCACGCCCACCTATCTATGTGGATCCTTGCCTGATAGGTCCTTGCAGACTACTACACTCATACCCCTGGAATTGTCTTTTAAATGGCTTACATCCATATAACGTTGTTCAATGCTTACAATTACATACATACAGGCAATACACTTACATATTATAATTTATACACATACATCAGATAGGTTCAACAACAATACGTCGCGTAGCTTGCATGGAATCCAGATCACGGCAACCAATGTCGTGGGGGTGATGAAAATTGGAAATATCGCGCTTAGAGCACGATTCAAACCCACACTTCTTCCCATTCCGGTGTTGCAGTTTCTGCAGCACACCAGTTTGCGAGGGACATATCGCTTCTGCGCATGTGTCAAAATCGAACAGCATCGTCACTAACCTTATATTTTTAATATAATGTTTTTGGTAAAGATGTTTTCTATATGTGTACCAAGCGATTTGTTTCTAGGTGGTGTGGTTTTAGAGATATTTCACTTTTGCTGTATTTTCCGTATGCAGATTGCTCACGACCATTGACAATGCCATGAGTTTGACGGTACGCGCAGTGCAAAACGTTAGTTTTATTCAAAATTAATAGAAATCAAGAACCCTAACGTTATAAATTTAATATAACCTGTTTGTTGAATATGTTTTCTGTATGTGTGCCAAGCGGTTTGTTTCTAGGTGGTGTAATTTGAGAGATATTTGACTTTTTCTGTATGAAGATCACTCACGGCATTGACAATGCATTTGAATGGATGTGTCCCTCGCAAACTGGTGTGCCGAGGAAACTGCAACACTGGGTCTAGCATGATAACCATTACACCACATAAGCTTCCTGATGCTATCAGCCTATCCGCACCCACCTGTCTATGTAGTTCCTTGCCTGAGAGGTCAGTGCAGACTACTCACTACATGCTTATATGATTTAGGCTGAAGCACGGCTATACTATCGCAGACTGGCTGGTGCTCTACAGTCTGTGCTAATCCACATCCAACTCATGAGCCGCATGGGCGAAGCGTGCATCTATCTACAACACTGGGGTGAGTTCATCCACACTTATTCCCATTTTAGTCACCTGGGGCCATATGCAGGAGTCAGTGTTAGCGGGGTTTGGTGTTACAGCCTGTTACCGTTTAGCTAGCACCGAAGTCGGGACCTGTGTCAAGTCGTATGCAGGAGCGCGTAACACTTTCATTATAGCTAAACGTGAAGTTATTTATAGATTTGGGAAATCCCTCTGCGTTTGTAGCCATATATTAGGCTCAAATCTATTGAATGCGATCATATTTAACAGAATTACATACGCAATAAGTGAAATTTTATCAATTTAACCCTAAAGTCGAAGCGTTATTAAGGCTACCGCCGCATTGGCGGCGATATTAATAGTTATATTTTCGAATCGACGAACGTACAGTAAACAAACCGCCGCCGCCGCCAGTATGGAAAGCGACGTCGATGCGGCGGCGGCGATTTGTTTACTTTATGTTCGTCGATTCGATTTGACAATATTAATATTGCCGCCAATGCGGCGGCAGCGTTAGTATTGCTTCGGATTTAGGGTTAATTTAATGAAATTTCACTTATTGCGTATGTAATTCTGTTAAATATGATGCCATTGAATAGATTTGGGCCTAATCGATACCTAACACCAACCTTAAACCACATATGTTTCTGGTTTAGCTTAACCTAGTTTAAGCTTGTGGTGTTAGGCCTATCACTGACTCGTGCATACCGACTTTTCGGTGCTAAACCAGAAATCCTGTCTAAACGCGTTTTGTCTCGGTAACACCGACTCCTGCATATGGCCCCAGGTGGCAGCACCATACATTACCACTCCCAATGACCATTAATGGAAATAAAAATGAAAATTAGGACTGCATCTACAATATTGCAGGAGTTTATTCACACAGATTCCCACCTAATCCACCAGGTGGTAGCACCGAGTTTACCCAGTGGTTCCTACCTAATCCACCAGGTGGTAGCACTATCCAGGCAAACATTCCCAATGGCCAAAAAGGAAATGAAAACGAGAAATGCATTTAAAACCTTGTATGACCATAGTCACTGATTACCATCCGAGTTTACCCACAGTGGTTCCTACCTAAACCACCAGGTGGCAGCACATCACACACACTCCTGGCAGCCCAATGAAAATGAAAATGAAAACGAGAAATGCATTTAAAACCTTGTAAGACAATAAATAGTCATTGATCCGTGATGCGGGTGGTAGCACCGCGTTTACCCACAGTGGTTCCTACATAAAACACCAGGGGGCAGCACATCACACACACTCCTGGCAGCCAAATGAAAATGAAAACGAGAAATGCATTTAAAACCTTGTAAGACAATAGTCATTGATCCGTGACGCGGGTGGTAGCACCGCGTTTACCCACAGTGGTTCCTACCTAAACCACCAGGGGGCAGCACAGCACACACACTCCTGGCAGCCAAATGAAAATGAAAACGAGAAATGCATTTAAAACCTTGTATGACCATAGTCACTGATTACCATCCGTGCCGCGGGCGGTAGCACCAAGTTTACCCACAGTGGTTCCTACCTAAACCACCAGGTGGCAGCACAGCACACACACTCCTGGCCGCCAAACGAAAATGAAAAACGAGAAATGCATTTACAACATTGTTATGACCTTAGACACTGATTACCATCTCTGCCGTGGGTGGCAGCACTGAGTATACCCACAGTGGTTCCCAGCTAAACCACCAGGTAGCAGCACCGCAGCACAATGCATTTACAACATTGTATGACCGGAGTCACTGATTACCATCTCTGCCGTGGGTGGCAGCACTGAGTTTACCCACAGTGGTTCCCAAGTAAACCACCAGGTGGCAGCACTGTACACACAGACACTCTTGACAGCCAAATAAAAATGCACACTAGAAAGGTATGAGTTTATTTACACTGATTCCCACCATAGCCACCAGGTGGCAGCACTGTACAGACAAACATTCCCCACAGCCTATAGGAAATGAAAATTAGAAATGCATTTACCGGAAATGAAACCCTACAATGTATTTACACCATTGATCTGTGCCGCAAGTGGTAGCACTGAACGTACTCAAGCTGATTCCCATTTAAGCCACCAGGTGGCAGCACCATGCATTAACACTCCCGACTGACAAACAGATATATTTTTGGTGGTACTTCAGTCGATTAAGCAGGTGAAATTTCAATCATGGACGATTGGTCTTCCTCATTCCACTGCTCCTTGATCTATCCTAATAATGCTGAGCGCCTGGCTAGGAAGCGACAAGAATACATTTTAAAGTCATTGGTTTGACTCGACCAGGGTTCGAACCAATGGGTCCGAATCCCATGACCTACCAAAATGGAAGACAGATGCTCAACTCATTTGGCCATCCCATTTGGATGGCCAAACAAATATTTCAATAAAATTGCTGGAGCTTATTCACACTGATTCCCATCTAAGCCACCAGGTGGTAGCACTGTACATACCCACTTCCGGTGGCCAGAAGAAAATGAAAACCAAAAATGCATATATAGCCAGTATCAAAAAATAAAAAGAGGAAGACTCTTACCAAGAAAATCCAAAAAAACTAACATAGATCACTAACCACAAACCATAATCTTAAGAAACACAGACCGATAACTGCCCAGCATTGAAAACAAGCTCGATCATCAGAGCTTATATGCTATGGACAGCATAAGCATCCCATAAAAAAACCCAAAAAAAACGCCTGAATTACACTGACTCCCATCAATGACACCAGATGGCAGCACCAAGGTTATTCACAATGATTCCCACCTGAGCCACCAGGTGGCAGCACTATACAATTCATCAATGACCACCATTAAATGGAAATACAAACCAGAAATGTATTTGGGTCATTCTCAGAAATTGTGTACCACTTGAGGTTGTCTACTTGAAATGCATATTTCAAAGAAACCCATTATTGGAGTGTCAATATTTAGATTTCATCATTTAGCATAATAATGTGAGAGATATTTTAGATCAAAAGTAAATGTTAATATTGTGTATTATGTATCTTATTGGGATGGATGGAGATAAATACATAGAAAATTACATCACTAATTTGTGACATTGTCAACAGCATTGACAATAAAGTGTCACAAACTCAATGAAAACCTCTGAACAACAGCACATTTAACTTCAAATGGTCATATACAATGTCTTCATTAAGTTGAAGACATTTATTTCTAAAGAAATTCTTAAAAATATGAAATAGTTAACCTCTTCTAGAGTCATTAACATTGTAACATTTCGTTTCCACTTGCAAGTACTATGAAACTCTGTATCAAACACTGAGTACAGATACAGTACAGGAACTATTTTCACCATTTGACCCTCTATAGATGGACCCAGTTATCGTATAGTAAAAGATAAATCCTGAAATTTCCACTAAATATTGAAATTTGAGCTGAACACTTATGTAAAATTGTTGATTCCACTTGGACTGTTACATTGTTAATATTTTTCTGCTTTTCTCTTTAATCGTCACAAATCACATGAAACCATAGTGATGAGGTTTCAAATTAGTATTACTACTGTTTATAAAGCAAGTGACATGTGAAATGCCTAAAAAAAGTCAAGCTTTATGTGGAAAATACTTGATTTTGGAGCCAGATTGGTTTCCATGCTATACTGCTATTTATTGGGTGTGAGCATCATTTGACCTACTTAAAAATGTCAGAATATGTATATTTTCAATTATTCAGATGCAAGAGGACATACACATTGAGGAAGCTTGTATATAGGACTTTGACAGCGTTTTGATTTTGTGGTACTGATGTCACAGTATTGGTACACAACTTCTGAGAACGACCCATTTACACCGATACCACGTGATGCACATACACAAAGCAGTAGTTTATCTGATATAAAATAGTTGCTAGGATAGTTTCACTGCAATCTATGTTAGAAACAAATGTAAGGCAAGACTCCCACCAATCTTGATCATCAGGAGGCATATGATTTACAAGTACAAAGTGAGCTTACAATTGTACAGTTCAAGGAAAGCATAAAATTGTCGAAACCAGAATCCTTATCTAGATTTGATTCTGCAAATCTAACTCAGATACTGGTGCACTTTTATTAAGACTTGTTGCTACATAGAAGGGAATACCGAATTCATTTAAAAAAAACAAAAACTGTTAAGGCCCTGTCACACATCACCGGATTGGGGGAAATGGAAAGAAACCGAACAAAGTCCGGTTTGTGTCCGTACAAGTTTTGAACATGCACAAAACTAGGAACGGATGCCGCCGGATTGACGTCTATGGTTCTTGTCCGGTTTGAGTTTGTTTCGTCTGTTGGCTATCCGTTCATGTCTGTTTCATGTCTGTTTCATGTCCGTTCGTCTGGCGGCCTTAGACCCGATGTCGCAACACTTTGACACATTTGAATACATTTTGATACTTATCACCACCGGACTAGATAATTCTGTCCGTTTGCTCAACCCGGCATAGTGTGACAGGCACTTTACTGTTGAACCCTATGGAGTTTTGCCCTGCATGCCAAAATTAATTTAGTATCTTTACACTTCAATTCTCACCAAAATTAGCTATCTAAAATAAGATACTTCAAACAAAAGTAAGGTAGCTTATAATGACTAATATATTTATCTACAAAACTAAATATCATCAGACTATCCAACATTAACAAGTAGGGCATATGAGACTGTCTCAAAAGGTGCTAAGCAATATGGGACAAAACTTTGTCCATAGTAACGATCAACACACTATCTACTTATGCATTTGCTCAGGATAAACTGAGTTGTTTTTTTACACGGTGTTTCATAATCCCAATAGAATACATATTGATTTGAAGCAAATGTCCTTGTGTTTTCAGTGTAACCGTTTCTGTGCTGTTTTGTGTCAATCGTTACAATGGACAAAAAAATGAAGAGTTAACACCTTTTGAGACAGGCTCATATACTGGAGAATAGGGCTAGGACAGACACCAACCCCAAACTTCCGTCATGTAAGCTGAAGCTGGGACCCGACATGCTGGGATCACAGGTCCTGTCCTTCCTGAGGGACCAGCGGAACTCGGAATACCAGTATTGTGAAATCATGTTTAGTTTGTTTGTTGTTGTTTTACATCCTAGCAACATCTAAGGTCATATCAACGACAGGCTCCGACTTGTGACAGTGCACACTCATGGTGACTTTATAATGATGTCCCACTGGGAGAGCAGGCTGTCAGCACCATGACCTGATATCCCACTCAGTCACATTATCCTGACACTGAGCCAACCAGTCCTTGCCCTATCCTAATAATGCCGAGCGCCTGGCTAGGAAGCGACAAGTATACATTTTTAAGTCATTGGTTTGACTCGACCAGGGTTCGAACCCACAAACTCATGGGCTCGGATCCCCCAATCCCCCAAAGCAGGAGACGGACGCTCAACTCATTCGGCCATCCCGTCTAGTCTGTGACATCATGACCATAAGTTTAGGACCAAATGTACTACACACTGATGTGAAACCATTGACAGGTAGATCATCATCATGCTGTCGGTCGCTATGCGACAAAGACTGCTTTCATTACTTGACTGTCGCTCTCCTTGTGTGGTTGTACATTTCATGAAAGCTGCCTGCAAAAGTGTTGAAGTGCTGCTGGCTTTTGCAAGTTACCAGCAGCACTCTCTTGGCGAGCAAATAGAGGTCTCACACCGGCAAGAACATGTCCAGACAGGTGCAAAACTATTTGTCCCTGCAGTGGCTGGTCGGGAGATGTTGGGAGTTCCATACATCAACCGCCCTTGATGCTGCCACAGTGACATGGTTTTCTGTTTAGGGTTTGCTCCCTTAGCCTTCGGTTTTGTCAAGAACCTGTACCACAAGGCAGTGGTTTAAAACTCTGCAGGGTAGGGGCGTCAAACTCCCTGAGGTATTGCAATACCTGCATACCTGCAGGTAGATAGTTCAGTGTTATCACAACCGAAAGCACTCATTGCATTATGATAGTAAAATTAAACATAATTCTGTACAGAAATTAAATCAAATACTGAAGCGAAATTAAACGAAACAAATCTCACAATTTTCGATGTTCAATGTCTCTTTAAAAATAAAACAGGGAACAGAGAGCATTAGTTAGGAACCCTAAGTTTTGAAAGTGAGCAGAGTGACAGTTGGCTCATGGTGTAGAGGAGGCAGGGAGGAGAGAATGCCCACTCCATAGTGAATAACATGGAGGTTAACGTGGTTAAGAGAGAAACATTAAGGTGCTGGCGTTATTTATATCCACATACTAAATTGCATAGTACATTATTACACTTGAGATGTTACCATTTGAGATTCACCATTTGATGCATTCACATTTAAGATGCCTAGATATCCTACATATGGACATGTCAGATTTAGAAAATTTAAGACTTTAAAATTTGAGCTTTAAAATTTGAGATTTTAATGAATTCAGATGAGGCATATAAAGAATTATGCGAATATAGGTAGGCGTAAAATACATTATGCCCATTTGAATATGTTAACCAATGTTATTACGAAATGGTCTATTGATTCACTGGCACTATGCCACCTTGCTGCGAGCCTGCTCCGGCGGTGCTTCGGTCCTGCGTTGGCCTATATATACACCGTCGGAGCGCCTGCCTCGCCCCACTCGCTTGTTTTTTATTTATATTTGTTGTTACTGGTACGGGTATTCCAAGCCATTGGTCGAGATATATGTATAAAGTTGCCAATCCATTTACCCTCTCTTGTCTCGTTTATTATTTGTAGCTACTCCTATATAAATATTTTATCTTTAGAGGATAAAATGTTGAAATTATAAGATTGAAGGTGATACATTTTATGACAATTTGTGCTTTTGTGACATTTGTGGTTAGCAGCTCACCGTGCATCATGCTGTGTGAAAAAGGTTTTCTAAAGAATTTGCAGCACTGACCCGCCCTCTGGTGGCAGTACCAAGAACTAAGGTGGGTAGCATCTCCCTAGGCAGTGCATCATTCCATAAAATCAGACATTGTGAAAAAGCTGCCCATGCTAAAGACAATTGGTGGTTCCGTACGCCGTGACAACACCAGACGGGATGGCCGAATGAGTTAGGGCGTCCGTCTCCCGTGTTGGTAGACCATGGGATCGTGGGGTTCGAACACTGGTCGAGTCAAACCAATGACGTAAAAATGTTTACTTGTCACTTCCTAGCCAGGCGCTCGGCATTATTAGGATAGGGCAAGGACTGGTTGGCTCGGTGTCAGGGTAATGTGACTGAGTGGGATATCAGGTCATGGTGCTGGCGGCCTGGTCTCCCAGTAGGGCAGCACTATAAAGGCACCATGAGTCTGCACTGTCACAAGTCGGTCCCGGTCCTGATGACCTTAAATGTTGCTAGGACGTAAAACAACAACAAACACACTCTTTGTGGGAGTGTTATAGAGAATTTCCGTCACTAACCCGGCTTCTGGTAGCAGTGCTAAGAACTAATGTGCATCGCACGTCCCTATACATCATTCTGTGCGGGAATTGTCTTATACTGTTATAGAGAATTTCCACCACTAACCGGCCCTCTGATGGAAATAGCAAGAACTAATACTTGATGATTATTTTTACTGCACATACTGTGGAAAAGGTATACTATACTCCTAATTAAGTGAGGGCGACATACAGTCTCCAATATGCGTATTTAAGTCCTGGATGTGACAATGTTGAACAATGCAGACCCTGGAACTGCTTGCTGAGCTTCCATCAGTGAGTGGGTTATCATGTCGACAACTCCTCGCGACTCACACCATGACGGTTCACTCCCCTCTACGACTACGTGTGCGCGTCTTTCACCACCCAAACACCCCACAACCAGGAATGGCTCTGGGTTGAGCGTGACGACTAAACAATGACCAACAACTCCCATATCCCGACACTGACTGAAACACCATATCTCAATCTACATGGGGGATCAGGCATGCTATGAGCTTTCAATAAAAAAAAAACAATTTTAATCTTCAATTTGATTCTCTTGAATTGTACAACTAAGTATTTTAAAATAATTCTAATTAAAATAACTAAAATTAATTATGTGATGGAAATGGTCTCTGACACAACACGCGGCAATCAGGCTGAGAGCTTCGCGCCAAGGGAGTGAATTTCCATCCATAGGATTAGCACTGTTGGGGAATCGCAGGGAAAATGCCGGAAGTCCGGTTTCAACTGTCCTTGTCGTGACTATATTTCTTGTTTGGGGTTTATGTTCTAGCAACATCTTAGGTTATATAAGAATATGAATTGATCTAATCAATGGGGGACCTCCGACTTTTTAGTTCAAATTCCTGCCGTTCGCGTCTCCACTGAACTAGTGGGCCTATTCGGCACACTGTCACACTGCAAACCCAATGGCTATGAGCAATCTTCATACAGAAGAAGTCAAATATCTCTAAAACCACAAGACCTAGAGACAAACCGCTTGGTATACATATAGAAAACATACAACGAATACACTATATTAAATTTCTAAGGTTAGGGTTCTGTATTTCTATTAATTTTGAATAAAATAAACGTTTTGCACTGGGCGTACCGCCGAACTCAGTACATTGTCAATGGCCGTGAGCAATCTTCATACAGAAGAAGTCAAATATCTCTAAAACCACAAGACCTAGAGACAAACCGCTTGGTATACATATAGAAAACATACAACGAATAGATTATATTAAATTTCTAAGGTTAGGGTTCTGTATTTCTATTAATTTTGAATAAAATATACGTATTGCACTACGCGTACCGGCAAACTCAAAGCATTGTCAATGACCGTGTAGGCCCACTACTACCGATGCGCCACCAAGTGTCGGAAAATGAACTACGCCACATGTCCCCCATTGCTGCCATGTATGTTTGTTTAATGACCCCCCGGGAGAAAAGATAAACATCAGCGATTGGGGGGTGATGCCATATATAGTATATGAGACTCTCAAAAGGTGCTAGGCAATATGGGACAACACTTTGTCCATTGTAACGATCAACATACTATCTACTTATGCATTTGCTCAGGATAAACTGATTTGTTTTTTACATGGTGTTTCATAATCCCAATAGAATACATATTGATTTGAAGCAAATGTCCTTGTGTTTTCAGTGTAACCGTTTCTGTGCTGTTTTGTGTCAATCGTTACAATGGACGAAAAAAAGAAGAGTTATCACCTTTTGAGACAGCTCATATATATATATACATATAACATATTGATATTTTGCGAACGTTAATCAGTGAATATCAACAATCGCGGAAATCCGCGAAATCGCGGAGATCTTTCATCCCTGCATTACACAAATACGACGCAAACTTACCTCTGTTTATTGCAGACATTGCAAATGTATTCCTTTTCTTGTGTTAGATACTTGGAGCAACTTTTACACACAAAGTACTGGCACTGCAGACACTGAACCTGCAAACAAAAGAAAACGCAATAACTCATATTTTGTGTGGGTTTTTTTTTTAGTTTAATTTCTTTTTTAAATAAACAGTCGGGAAGTACTATAAAGTTGTCATGTTTGTTTGTTGGTTGGTTAAAGTTGCATACTCCAATGGTTTTGATTTTCTGTAATTTTTCTGAGATCAATATATTAATTTGATTGTTATAATTTGCCTTACGTTAGTTTGAACTAACTTTTATTTTAAATGGCTAACTTTTGAGATATTTGAAGCGTAAACATGTCAAATTAGTTTTGGCAAGGACGCCAAAACGCTGACACCATAGCCTTTTGCAGTAACAGGTTCTATTAAATTGACTCAGTGTTCCCTTCTATGGGGTGCGAACTGCTTAATAAATGCATCAGTGTCTAACTTAGATATGTAGAATCAAATCTAAATAATTATTTCGTTTTGATAATTTGATGCTTCATCGGACTATGCAGCTTTAATGTTCAGACAAAATCTGAGTTCATATCAGGATGGGTGCCAACTTGTGACAGTGTGCACTCATGGTGGTTTTATAGTGCTGACAGACTGGGAGAAAAGGCTGGCAGCACCATGACCTGATATCCCACTCAGTCAGATTATCCTGACACTAAGCCAACCAGTCCTTGCCCTGGGAGACCAGACAGTCAACACCATGATCTGATATCCCACTCACTCACATCATCCTGACACTGAGCCAACCAGTCCTTGCCCTATCCTATTAATGCCGAGCGCCTGGTTAGGAAGCGATAAGTATAAATTTGTAAGTTCTTGGTTTGACTCGACCAGAGTTTGAACTCTTGGGTTGGAATCTCATGATCTACTAAAACGGGAGACCGACGCTCAACTCATTTGGCCATCCCGTCTGGTCGCGACGGATGCCGGTGACTCACCTTTTGATTGAAGATGAAGTAGAACTTTGAGAAGCATCGCATGCAACAGTTGTCGTTAAAGTTCTTCTGTTTGGTGAGAATCGCGACTTTAGAATCTTCATCTTTCATCTCCTCCTCGATCTTACTGCAAAACAAAAGAAGTGAGTGATTATATGTGTGATTGGGGTTTCATGTCCTAGTAACAACTCCCCACCCCTCACAGTAAGGACGACTTTAGAATAATCTTCTTTTATCTCATCCTCGATCTTACTGAAAAACAAAAGAAGTGAGTGATTGTATGTGTGGTTGGGGTTTCATGTCCTAGTAACAACGCCCCACCCCTCACAGTAAGGACGACTTTAGAATAATCTTCTTTTATCTCATCCTCGATCTTACTGAAAAACAAAAGAAGTGAGTGATTGTATGTGTGATTGGGGTTTCATGTCCTAGTAACAACTCCCCCCCCCCTTCACAGTAAGGACGATTTTACATCCTAGCAACATCTAATTCTAAGGCACTATCATAACGGGTACAGACTTGTGACAGTGCACACTCATGGAACCAGAGGGAGTGGCCGAATGAGTTAGAGCGTCCGTCTCCCGTGCTGGTAGATCGTGGGATCGAATCCTAATCGAGTCAAACCAATGACTTAAAAATTGATACTTGTCACTTCCTAGCCAGGCGCCCGGCATTATTAGTATAGGGCAAGGACTGGTCTGCTCAGTCTCAGGATAATGTGACTGAGTGGGATATCAGGTCATGGGGCTGGTGGCCTGGTCTCCCAGTGGGGCAGCACTATAAAGTCATCAGGGGTGCGCACTGTCACAAATAGGAACCCGTCCTGATATTACCTTAGATGTTGCTAGGACGCAAAACAACAACGAACAAACAAATCATAAATGCTCCCCCACTGTGAGACCAGCCCCGCTGGCACTATGGCCGTATTCAATTAATACGACCCGGGCGACTCGGGTCACCCGGGTTGCTAGAATTTCAAATTGAACACTGTGAGTGGCGTCGACAAATACAAGTGCTGTGTGCAAAAAGTCCAGACCCCAGTAACCCACGTCTTGGCTGGGGGTGGCTAGGAGAGATGACATCACATTTGTGCTGGTACCTGTAGAGGATAACAGCTACCAGTACAACTCCTACATGTTGTTTTAATGTGTTTTTTTTTTAATAACCCAGATTAATGAAATGGAAATATAACTAAACTATGCAATCATAAAATACTTAAAATCCTATTTTGTTGTAGTTATATCGGTTATTAACAAAAAAAGCATGTTGTGACTGTATTATCGCCCATACCTGACTCGTTCTTCCTAAGGCTTTATGTTCTAGCAACATCTAAGGTCATATAGGAACGAGAGTCAAACTACCCAACTGTTGTCACATACATCACATTAAAAAAATCGGAAATATAAAAAATCGCGGAAATCCGAGAAACCACAGAGATCTTTTATCCCTGAATTAAAGTTGCATAATCCGATGGTTTTGAGTTTCTGTCATTTTTCTTCTAAGATAAATAGATTTGATTAATCATTAGTATCCACTTTACTACAGTTTGAAGTAACATTTATTTCAAATGGATAACTGTTGAGATATTTGAAGTACAAGCAGGTAAAATTAGTTTTGGCAAGCACACCAAACCTCTGACACCATAGGCTTCTGCAGTAAAAGGTTCTATTAAATTGACTCAGTATTCCCTTCTATGCAGAAAGAAATGCTTGAGAAATGTCAACAACTTTCAAATGCACATATCTCACTCCATATGGTTCACTCCTTTTTACATTCAATAACAACTTTTTTTTCCCCTTTTATAGACAGTGTAACTGACAAATTTCAAACGGATGCATGCAAAACATACATACATACATACATACATACATGTATACATGTATACATACATACATACATCATCATCATCATCATCATCATGCTGTCGGTCACGATGCGACAAAGACTGCTTTCATTACTTGACTGCCGCTCTCCATTTTGATGAAAGCTGCCTGCAAAAGTGTTTAAGTGCTGCTGGCTTTTGCAAGTTAACAGCGGCACTCTCTCGGGGAGCAAATAGAGGTTTCACACCGGCAAGAACATGTCAAGACAGGCGCAAAACTATTTGTCCCTGCAGTGGCTGGTCGGGAGATGTTGGGAGTTCAATACATCAACCGCCATTAATGCTGCCACAGTGACATGGTTTTCTGTTTAGCGTTTGCTCCCTTAGCCTTCGGTTCTGTCAAGAACCTGTACCACAAGGCAGTGGTTTACAACTCTGCAAGGCAGGGGCGTCAAACTCCACATACATACATACATACATACATACATACATACATACATACATACATACATACATACATGAGTATGTGTCAACAAATGCTTAATAACTGCACCAGTATCTAAGATAAATATGTAGAATCAAATCTAGGTAAGTGTTTTGGTTTTGAAAATTTGATGTTTTCATCGGACTATGCAACTTTAATAAATGCATCAGTATCTAAATTTGATATCTAGGATCAAATCTAGGTAATACCCCAGTCACATGAGGCCTGTGTTTGCTAACGATCAATTCGCGACGTCAAAACGTCCTCCTTGCGCCCTGATTGAGTTCTGTCACCGCGGGGACGCCAACCTCCCGGCGTCCATTTCAGGAATTTTGGACGCAAGGAGGTTGCTGCTGCTGCACGTGCAACCTCCTTGCGCCCTGTTCTGGTGGCGCTATTCAAAATGGTTGGCACCCTGGCGCCGCCCTGGCGCCACCAGGTCGCCAACCTAGGGGTTGGGGAGTTGGCGCCGATCTGGCGCCGACCTAAATATATGCAATGCCGTGCTCACCGGGTGGTAGGCACTATGGCGCCGCCCTGGCGCCGATCTGGTGCCGATCTGGCACCGCCCTGATGCTGCCCTGGTGCCGCCCCGGCCCTGATACGGCGCTGATGGGGCGACAGCCTGGCACCAGTCGGCGCCGCCCTGGCGCTGATCTGGCGCTGACCACGTATTTGAATCAATGTATCAAGTGGGACGCTGGGTGGTTGGCAACCTTTTGGGCGTAAGGAGGTTGGCGGCGAACGCAGGCTCCCGTGTGACTGGGGTATGAGTGTTTTGATTGTGGATATGTGGAAATGTGGAAATGCTATGCTTCCTGTTTTAAATATATGGAACAGGACTCCCGAGATATATATAGTTCATCTCGTATTAATTGCATATATTCTCATTGAATTAGACAATTAAGCAATTATGAAATAATAAGCTG
This sequence comes from Branchipolynoe longqiensis, assembly GCA_030323885.1. Taxonomy (NCBI): domain Eukaryota; kingdom Metazoa; phylum Annelida; class Polychaeta; order Phyllodocida; family Polynoidae; genus Branchipolynoe; species Branchipolynoe longqiensis. The sequence goes on along the minus strand of CM059203.1, from coordinate 32,237,538 downwards.
TGTTCTGTTTACCTACATGACCCCAATAGTGGGATGGCGGGGTGGGGGGGTGGGGGGTGTGGACAAGAGAAGGCCCAATTAACTCTAATTTAAAATTTCCACAGCTAAAATCTAAATATCTTAAACCCCCTGACAACAACAAAATATACATACATCATTGGTCAAGTCAAACCAATGATGTTCGTTTGTTTGTTGTTGTTTTACGTCCTAGCAACATCTATGGTCATATCAGGACGGGGCAAATGAAGCGACACATATAAATTTTATAATCATTGGTTTGACTCGACCGGGAACCGAACTCCCGACCTTCCGCACGCGAGGCCCGATTTAGGCCACGGCGCAATATGCTTTGTGGAAAAGGTCTATTGTGAAATGCATGCAACATCCAGAGAACCAGGGATTTGATTCTGACAATATGGTGGTAGATATCCAGCAATGAATAAAAATGTTTTTAAATTTGAAAAAAATCAACCATCATAACGCGGAATTCAAAGACTATTATCATGATCTGTGATCATGACGAATGGCCACTATTACTTTGAAATGATCGGCTCTCATCTGATCACTGAAGGTAAACAACGTCAAGCCTCGGCAGTACCTTAGTATGGGTGACCGCCGAGGAATGTCAGGTGCCAGAGTCACCTGATACAGGGCTAAGGGCCGGTCACACATACGTAATACCCCAGTCACACAAGCGCCAGCGTTCGCCGACAACCGCCTTACACCCAAAAGGATGCCAACCTCCCAGCATCCCATTCGATACATTGATTCAAATACATGGTAGGCGCCAGGGTGGCGCTGGGTCAGTGGCAGGGCGGCGCTGGCACTGGGTCAGTGCCGGGTTGGGGAAAGGGCGGTGGCCTGGTGCCGGGTCGGTAGTAACTCGCCAACCAATAGGTCAGTGCAAGGTCGGCGCCAGGGCGCGAACCATTTTGAATGGCAGTGCCGGAACAGGACGCAAGGAGGTTGCACGTGCAGCAGCTGCAACCTCCTTGCATCCAAAATTTCTGAAATGGACGCCGGGAGGTTGGCGTCCTCGCGGCAACAGCACTTAAGGAGGCCATAAGGAGGGCGCAAGGAGGACGTTTTGACATCTTGAATCGATCGTAAGCAAACGCAGGCCTCGTGTGACTGGAGTAATAGTGAATGTAGTTGAACGTAGGTAGAATAACGTGGGTGAAACATGGGTGAAACATGCTGTCACTACGTTCAAATACGTTAAGGTACGGCAGGTTTTGGTTGATCACCAACCTAATGGTATGGACAAATACGTTATGGTATGGATCCCAGTATGTTACGGTATGGATCCTGGTACGTCCAACTACATTCAACTACGTTCAACTATGTTACCCTCCACTATGTTCAACTTCATCCACCAACCGCTATATGACCACGGCAGAAAGGCCAAGGTTTTGTGTGGGTCAAAGTATGCTAGGGTACACTACAGTATGCTAGAGTACATTAAGAAGTATGCTAAAGTACGCTAGAGTACGTTATCATCACGGAGGCTAAGTCTGCCTCAAACGTAGCGCTCTTTTGAACAAGTCCAAAGCTTAAATCGGAACTCACGGCCCACAGACGTTATTATGACGTTATCATCACGGAGAAGTATGGATGCCGGTATGTTGCACTACGTTGAACTACGTTGTATTATGTTAAACTACGTTAACCTCCACTACGTTGAACTACGTCCACTAACGTATGTGTGACCGGCCCTTCCCAGTCTACCAAATCAGTAGCGGGACGTAGCTCAGGCGGTAGAGTGTCCACCTGTGAAGGTGTGGGTCATCCGATCGATCCTGTTCAGTGGACCCATTTGAAGTTTGGGATATTTTCCGTTCCAAACAGTGGTCCACAACTGGTTCATCAAAGGCTGTGCAGTCCTGTCTGTGGAAAAGTGCATATAAAAGACCCCTTGCTGTTTATCAGAAAGGGTAGGCTATGTGGCGGCAGCAGGTTACCTCCAAAGAAATATGTCAGAATGACGATATGTTTGACGTCCAATAGCCGATGATAAAAATCAATGAGCTCTAGAGGCATCATCAAATAAAACAAGTTTTTTTTTTAGTCTACCAAATCAGTAGCGCATAAGTAATACTAATCTGCTAATAGGTTACGAAAAGTGACTACTGTAACTTATATTGCTACACCTCCACTATAAATCAACATTGTTTATTTGGGGTTTTACATCCTGGTAACATCCAAGATCATATCAAGACAGGTACCGACTTGTGAAAATACACACTCATGGCGACTTCATAGTGCTGTTCCACTGGGAGACTAGGCCACTGGCACCGTGACCTAATTTCCCACTCAGTCACAATTTCCTGATACTGAGCGAACCAGTCCTTGTCTGATCCTATTATTGCTGAGTGCCAGGCTAGGTAACGACAAGCATACATTTTGCAAGTCATTGATTTGACTCGACCTCAAGTTCCCAACCTTCCACGGCAAGAACCGGGGGGAGGAGGGGGGGGGGGTGACACAAGAGAACCAGACGGGGTGGCCGAATGAGTTAGAGCGTCCATCGCCCGTGCTGGTAGATCGTGGTTTCGAGTCCCGGTCGAGTCAAACCAATGACTTTAAAATTTATACTTGTCGCTTCCTAGCCAGGCGCTCGGCATTAATAGGATAGGGCAAGGACTGGTGTGCTCAGTGTCAGGATAATGTGACTGAGTGGGATACCAGGTCATGGTGCCGGCGGCCTGGTTTCCCAGTGGGACAGCACTATAAAGTCGCCATGAGTGCGCACTGTCACAAGTCGGTACCCATCCTGATATGACCTTAGATGTTGCTAGGACGTAAAACAACAACAGACAAACAAACGACACAAGGAGGGAAGAGGAGGGGGGAGAGTCCTCCTCCACCGCGAATCAAAAGCAATGCAAGCATTATGACCATTTCTGTATACATCACTTATATATGAGCCTGTCTCAAAAGGTGATAAACTCTTTTATTATTTTTGTCCACGTAATTATTGACACAAAAAAGCACAGAAACGGTTACACTGAAAACACAAAAGGTGCTAAGCAATATGGGAACAAAACTTTGTCCATTGTAACGATCAACATACTATCTGCTTATGCATTTGCTCAGGATAAACTGATTTGTTTTTTTTTACATGGTGTTTCATAATCCCAATAGAATACATATTGATTTGAAGCAAATGTCCTTGTGTTTTCAGTGTGTAACCATTTCTGTGTTTTGTGTCAATCGTTACTATGGACACACAAAAAAGAAGGGTTATCACCTTTTGAGACAGGCTCACATATATACATATATATATATATATATATATACATATATATATTTCTCCGAATGTATACATTCGGAGAAATATCCCTACTTAGGGAGGAAACAAAAAAGATAAAAGAGAAGACATAATTAATTGTCATAACAGAGCAATGTCTGCTCTAATAACAGTCCTAGGTATCAGATACGAACTTCTCAGGAACAGAATTGACTGCTTCAAGTGATAAACAACACTTAGTGATAACAGATCGATTTGTTTGTTGTTGTTTTATGCCCTAGCAACATGTACGGTCATATTAGGATGGGTACCGACTTGTGACAGTGCACACTCATGGTGACTTTATAGTCCCCCCCTTTATATTCCCACACTGGGAGATCAGGCTGCCGGCACCATGACCCGATATCCCACTCAGTCAGATTATCCTGACACTGAGCTAACCAGTGCTTGCCCTATCGTATTAATGGCGAGCGCCTGGCTAGGAGGCGACAAGTATAAATTTTATAAGTCATTGGTTTGACTCGACCAGGAACCGAACTCCCGACCTTCCGCAAGCGAGGCCCGTGCTCTGCCGATTCGGCCACCATGCCCGGTGATATCAGATCTGAGCTCATCAAGGTGTTATCTGACCTGAATTGATTCTACACTCCCATATCTCTCCAAGCCTCGAGTAGGCACCAAAGACCCTATAATACTAAGACGGCTCACTCCCTATCTCTCCTATGGTAATGTAAATTTTGCAGTGCCACCTTGTGGTGGGTGGGTTTGATCAGCCCAGCTGCTGGTTGGTGTTTCACATGTAAACACATACAATTATATTATACATGATAGGTAAGTATGAATACACATCAATATGAAATTGCTATGAACAAATACCCATCATCATCAGCATCATCATCAGCATCATCACACATCTTTCACATTCATATATACATTTATGCATATAATATAGCAACTGTTTAACCAAGAGAACAGCCAGCGCACCAAGTGGTGGGTTTGATCATTTTGATTACACAGTACAGGCTGAGTGAGCTGTCTTAGTATTATAGGGTCTTTGTAGGCACTCAGTTCTAAAAGTTGCACAGTCCGATATTTTTGAATTTCTGGCATTTAAAAAAATGAAAAGATCAATGCATTATATTTATCAGTATAATCTATTTAATTTTTCGCTTGTATTTTGTTGTTCTTTGTTTGTAAATATAGTTTATTCGTTGACTAAAGTCTTTTGTCGGCACTATGGCACTGGTCTTACCAAAGACCCTATAACACTAAGACAGCTCACTCCCTAGCTCTCCGATGGTAATGTAAATTTTGCAGTGCCACCTTGTGGTGGGTTTGATCAGCCAGGCTGCTGGTTGGTGTTTCACATGTAAACACATACAATTATATTATACATGATATAGTAAGTATGAATACACATCAATATGAAATTGCTATGAACAAATACACATCATCATCAGCATTATCATCAGCATCGCCATCATCACACATCTTTCACATTCATATATACATTTATACATATAATATAGCAACTTTGTAATCAGGAGAACAGCCAGCGCAGCAGGTGGTGGGTTTGATCATTTTGATTACACAGTACATGCTGAGTGAGCCGTCTTAGCGTTATAGGGTCTTTGGTCTTACCACCATGTGACAATACAGGTATTTACAATATATGTAGTCTGATATTGTCTGTCATCAGTGTGCAAAAATATACGCATTTTCGCTTCGGAATCATATATTGGCAGAGAACATTATTATTCTTAGGCGACGGGGTGGGGACAAGGTTATGTAATCTAAAAGCAATGGTGCCCCACTCACAATATGACATGATATAAGCTATGTGAAATATATGTTCATACATGATGCCTGAGATTAATGAAGAGGTGTTCCTATATAGGAGACAGTTCATGTTTGTTAAAAATGCTTCTTCTTTGCACCCTCAAAGAGTGCAAATGGAGGAAAGGGACATTTCTAATATACATATATTTGTAACTGTCTGCAGCTACCTGTCCCTATCTGACCAGTGGGCAAGCACACCAGCCTAATCTGCATATACACACAGAACCCCACCCGCAGCTGGGTTGAGTGACAGCCACCACTAATGGGGGGGGGGGGGTGTCACCCTCCCAAGCTGTGGGGGTGCCTGATTCGCTGGCTGTGGGATGCCCAGTCACCTGCACTCCCTTGGCCCTCTGACCATACTAGCCTCACTTTGAGATTAATTATGCAAGCCACTGCTTCAGGCACACTGGAAACAGAACACTCTACTCCTGGCTCTTGAGTGAGACACACCTACTCTAGAGCAGGACCCCGGACACTCTGTCTGATGCTACCAAAATTCATATATCGAAATTGAGTTTAGTGCAACAACCATGGGACTCCGGTTGAATGGGCTGTAGGCACAGGCTAAAGAGGTAATGAGATTCTGTGTGGACAGAAGGTAAGGAGGGGTCAGGGTGATAGGTCACTAGTAGGTGAACAGGATTGCACTGTCAATCTTGCATGACTTGTCTTCCCTTTCTTCCTTATGGGGTTGTTTAAGGGTTTGTTTAGTTTGTTTGTTTGTTGTTGTTTTACGTCCTAGCAACATCTAAGGTCATATCAGGACGGGAGGGTTTGTTTAAGGGAGGCATCAGGTGTGAACTGCCTGGGGAGAGTTTTATTGTATTCTCTGGTGTTCATGACGGCCGGGCATGCAGAAATATTATAAGTGGCTAGCTCAAGTCAACCAATATAACATTATTAATCATTCCAAGATGGACAGATGACATGGTGTAAATTTTGTACGTCTGGGTATGGTATCAACAGGGAAAGGGAAAGCTTAATTCACGAAAGGCGGAGACAGGAAGTAGCATATAGTGGTTCTTTATTCATCAGATTCATGTTCAGTTCAGGTTCAAGGTCAAGTTGTGTGCTAGTCTGGATATCTTTAGATCAGTCCCTGGGGACTTCGATCCCCGCTGATGTTATATGGGCCGGATCCCAACCCTCAACCCTTCCCGTTCTCATTGTCAGTTAGAGGTGTGGGTGGGTGGGTGAAGAAAGGTGGTGAAGTTGTCCAGTTGGCGCCTGGAGGAGTTGTGTGGGCGTGGAGGCAGTTTGATTTCGAATCTGGTCATGTGATGTTTTAGGCGGGAAAGTCAGGGTCTGGCTCCTTCCATTTTACGGTAGGCGGTGTCGGGTCGGTGTGTTGTCTGAGCCCCCCTGCCTCCACCCTGCAAATTAATTATGTTACGATAACATGCACGTTTTATTTAACGACGCCTCTAGAGCCTATTGATTTTTATCATCGGCTATTGGACATCAAACATATGGTCATTCTGACATATTTCTTTTGGAGGAAACCCGCTGCCACCACATAGGCTACTCTTTCTGATAAGCAGCAAAGGGTCTTTTATATGCACTCTCCCACAGACAGCAAAGTACATACCACAGCCATTGATGAACCAATTGTGGACCACTGGTTGGAATGGAAAATAGCCCAAACTGCAAATGGGTTCACTGAGCAGGATCGATAGGATAACCGATACCTTCATAGGTGGACACTCTACCGCCTGAGCTACGTTCCACTCCCCGGTACCGACAGGGAGTATCACTTTTCGAGCCGAGGTGGCGACAAGGATAAATTTAATAAGCGTCGACAACGTAGAGACAGGTATTGATTTAGTAAATCTAGCCGAAGGAGTGCCAAGTATCAACTGTGCAAGTCCTTAGTTTGACTGGACTGAGGATCGAACCAAAGACCTCCAGGGATGAAAGTGGTCTCCGGGGAAAAAAGTGGTGATGCGGATATTCTCCCATAGGTTTAGCATTGTCCAACAACAATATAAATCAAATCAAATCCAAACAAACATAACTCAACCACCTATTACGTACAAGCCTATGGACATGTAAATAAAATAAAATAGGCTAGTATAGAATTAAGTAGAAAGAAAAGTGGAAAACTCTTCCCAAGAAAACCCCAAAACACTAACATAGAACCTTAAGAAAACAACTAACATAGTAATAAGAATATAACAAAAATACAATGCCAAGAGGGCCCAAAAAAGTAACATAGGCTACTAAACGTACCAACAGACTATCTATCTGCTACTGAAATGCAGACAATCAAATAACTTATCAGCAGCTACTGTTTGGTAAGACAACACCAACACTACAGCTGGCCAGCATTGAAAACAAGCCTGAATACCCAGGCTTACATGCTATGGACAGAATAAATACAGCCTCAATAAAAAATATATTACTTTTTTTTTTAAATTGTCAGGGAATTTCGGACATTTTCTGGATAGTGCTGCACCGTTTGAAGCACGTATTAGTATACGCTGATGGTGCTGCAGGATTGAAAAATCCCGGAAATCCGCGAAATCACGGAGATCTTTCATCTCTGGACCTCTCTCGTGAGGAGCAGACGCTCTAACTCACTACTTAACTTTCACTAGTACAATTGGTTCATTCTGTTTAGTGCACATAAGTCAACCCCAAATTTCTCAACGAGGGGTATTAAGCAACATCTAAAAAAAAGATAAATAAAATGAAATGAATAAAAACACACAAGCTAACATAAACAGGTTTTAAAAGAAAAAAAGCGACATTTTGTGTGTAATGATATGGAAGGTTATTTAAATTGAGGAAACAAAACAAGTTCTGTCCCATCAAACTAGGAGATAAAAAAAAAAGACAGCACGAGCAGACACACACAGTCACACACACACAGACACACACACACACACACACACACACACACACACACACACACACACACACACACACACACACACACACACACACACACACACACACACACACACACACACACACACACACACAGGACAAGTTTTTTTTCATAGGTAATACCCCAACAAAAGTGACCAGACGGGATGGCCGAATGAGTTAGAGCGTCCGTCTCCCGTGCTGGTAGACCATGTGATCGTGGGTTCGAACCCTGGCCGAGTCAAACCAATGACTTAAACATGGATACTTGTCGCTTCCTGGTTGGCTCAGTGTCAGGACAATGTGACTGAGTGGCCTATCAGTAACCTAACCATTAACGCAAGAACCCTATCCACACCTACCTGCCTATGAGGTTCCCTGACTGTGAGGTCAGTGCACACTACTAGTACTATTAGTAGGTACTCCAAACTTAGATTATTTGGAATATCAATTCCAATAGTAAGATGGCCGGAAGACCAGTGCTCCGGCGCTGACAAATGTCATATTCAGATGAATAAATACTTTACGAAAGAAAAATACAAAAGAATACTGATTTCTTTCTTTTCATGGAGTTAATTTGCAAAGGGTACAGTTAGAAAGCTCTTATCATTACAAATGTACACAATAATGGAAAATTGGTCTATTAGTCCCAGAGTTATGAATTCTTTAATATTTAATTGCTGCCGTTAATTTTACACACATTTTTCATGATTCTGCAAATGCTTAAATCCTGATATTTGAGGCTGCCTTCTGAAGGCATATTAGATTTTAATCACATTATTATTCTTTTCACTTATTATTTCTAGCACACATTCTAATCTCAATTTTGTTCAGACCTTACAAATAAATATTTGTTGAGTAATTTGACATCAAACATGGCAAATCGTGTGATCTTCACTAACCGTCCTTGATAAAATCTTTAGAAAATTAATATCGCTGGTTCTATTTGAGATAGTGACTTGATTTGAGTATCAAAGGGATCGGAATGCAAATATCTATAGTGTGATTACATTGCCTTTAAGCTATATCCACATGTAAAAAACCTCAAAAATCTAATTGCTCTAATTAGCATACCCATCCTATGGGTTAAGTCCAAACTGCTGAGTTTGAGTGCTAAATTGTGGTTAACAATCTATACAGATTTGTAGAGAAAGACTTTTTCTATGTAATATTATTTTTTTCATGAACAATATTTAGTAAAATCATGCTTTACGATCGTTCAAAAATTGTCAAACCTCAATTCCCCGATGAAATCAGCCGTAATGGATACAAAACTAAAGCTGGTGATCTCTACTTTATTGGAAAAGTAGTTATTTTTAGCTCTGATGCACTCACTCGCAGCAGACAATATTCAAAGAGGGGTTGCGTGCTGAGAGCAAGTCTCCTATTTTTCCAGTGGCCAGTCAGCGTCAGCAACCAGCCCTTTGTTTGGAGTACTATACTATTATTATTAGTCATATCTTTAGTTTAATTACTTGTATTGCCTTAATTGGATATCATTACCAAGCCGTTTGCTATGATTCAGTCGGGGTTTGAACCCACGACCTGCCGCACATCATGACTGATAAAATTGATACTTGTCACTTCCTAGCCTGGTGCTTGGCATTAATAGGATAGGGCAAGTTCTGGTTAGCTCAGTGTCAGGATATTGTGACTGAGTTGGATATCAGGTCATGGTGCCAGTGGCCTGATTTCCGAGTGGGGCAGCACTATAATAGCATAAAGTCGCCATGAGTGCACTCTGTCACAAGTCTGTACCCGTCCTGATATGACCTTAGATGTTGCCAGGACGGTAAACTCCAAAAACCAACCAACCTGCCGCACACGGAGCTGGTGCTGTATCCGATCACTCATCCAACCCATCCGGTTGATTGATTCTATTATTGACTGGTGTCCAATGGCGGTCATGAAGAATTCACCGGGGACAAACACAGTGGGCCTGTACTGGGGAAATCAGGCCTAATGTTCCCGGCTAGAGGTCATGACCCGAGGCATAAGAGGTCACTTGGCACAGATAACCTTTGTCCTGCCATACCATGCATTGTTTTTTTTTTTTTTGTTTTTTTTTTGCTAACTTTATTCACATAAATATTGTGTTGTCGCAGCATATGTGCGTTGGTCTGAAACAGGGATAGCCGGATAGGCTGAACATCCTCTTGGTCTGAAATAGGGACAGCCGAATAAGTTAAACGTGCTCTTGGTTTGAAATAGGGATAGGCGAATAAGTTGAACACCGTCTTGGTTTGAAAAAGGGACAGCCGAATAAGTTGAACACCTCTTGGTTTGAAATAGGGATAGCCGAATAAGTTGAACATGCTCTTGGTTTGAAATAGGGATAGGCGAATAAGTTGAACGTGCTCTTGGTTTGAAATAGGGATAGGCGAATAAGTTGAACACCTCTTGGTTTGAAAAAGGGATAACCATATAAGTTGAACACCATCTTGGTTTGAAAAAGGGACAGCCGAATAAGTTGAACACTGTCTTGGTTTGAAATAGGGATAGACGAATAAGTTGAATACCATCTTGGTTTAAAATAGGGACAGCCGAATAAGTTGAAAACACTCTTGGACTGAAATAGGGATAGACGAACAAGTTGAACAGCGTCTTGGTTTGAAATAGGGATAGCTGAATAAGTTGAACACCGTCTTGGTTTGAAATAGGGACAGCCGAATAAGTTGAACATCGTCTTGGTTTGAAAAAGGGATAGCCGAATAAGTTGAACACAGTCTTGGTTTGAAAAAGGGACAACCGAATAAGTTGAACATGCTCTTGGTCTGAAATAGGGATAGCCGATTAAGTTGAACACACTCTTGGTCTGAAAAAGGGATAGCCGAATAAGTTGAACACGCTCTTGGTTTGAAATAGGGATAACCGAATAAGTTGAACACGCTCTTGGTCTGAAATAGGGATAGCCGCATAAGTTGAACACCGTCTTGGTTTGAAAAAGGGACAGCCGAATAAGTTGAACACCGTCTTGGTTTGAAATAGGGATAGCCGAATAAGTTGAACATGCTCTTGGTTTGAAAAAGGGACAGCCGAATAAGTTGAACACCGTCTTGGTTTGAAAAAGGGATAGCCCAATAAGTTGAACACCTCTTGGTTTGAAATAGGGATAACCGAATAAGTTGAACACTGTCTTGGTTTGAAATAGGGATAGGTGAATAAGTTGAACACTGTCTTGGTTTGAAATAGGGATAGCCGAATAAGTTGAACATGCTCTTGGTTTGAAATAGGGATAGATGAATAAGTTGAACACCATCTTGGTCTGAAATAGGGATAGCCACAGAAGTTGAACATGCTCTTGGTTTGAAAAAGGGATATGCGAATAAGTTGAACACCGTCTTGATTTGAAAAAGGGATAGCCGAATAAGTTGAACACGCTCTTGGTTTGAAATAGGGAAAATCAGATGGGAAAACTACATTGTAAAACTACATTGTAAAACCACATTGTAAAACCACATTGTAAAACCACATGGTGAAATCAAATGGAAAAACCACCTTGCCCTATCCTAATAATGCCAGAAGTATCAATTTAGTAAGTTATTGGTTTCACTCAGCCAGTTTATGAATCCTCGACCTTCCGCGCCGGAAGTCACCGCTCTGACTGATTCACCCACTCTGTCTGCCCTTTGATATTTGCTATATGTATTTATTTATATCTATGTGATGTATAACGCATTATGCAAGTATAAAGGCGCGGAAGGGAATTAACCCCTTTTGATTATTATTATGTGCTAATTATTGTTAATATTACACTATATACTGTATTGCCTCCTCCATGTCGCGACTGGTGGCGCCACCCCTGGCTGCGCCCGGTATCTGCCTTCCCTGAATACATCACTCGCGTCAGGGAATTTTTTGTATACATACACACACACACACATATATAGTTAAAATTTGACCGTCCAAACTGGTATATATAGGCGATAACAGCCAGACGCAGCTGGCATACAGTGCTTAGAGCCCCTCACAGTTGGCGACAGTGTGGCCAATACTGTAACTACACAAGACCAGTTAGATAGGATATAGTGTTTGTTTGTTTGTTGTTGTTTTACGTCCTAGCAACATCTAAGGTCATATCAGGATGGGTACCGACTTGTGACAGTACGCACTCATGGCGATTTGATAGTGCTGCCCCACTGGGAAATCAGGCTGCCGGCACCATGACCCGATATCCCACTCAGTCACATTATCCTGACATTGAGCTAACCAGCCCTTGCCCTATCCTAATAATGCCGAGCACCAGGCTAGGAAGCGACAAATATCAATTTTTAAGTCATTGGTTTTACTCGACCGGGAACCAAACTCGCAAACTCCCGATCTTCCACACGCGAGGCCTGTGCTCTACCGATTGGGCCAGTAGGATATAGTGAGTATACTATATAAAATAGGGAACTGAAGATAGATAGTGTCCTTGTTTATATTCCCATAATAGATTATAGAGCACATATAATTTGTGCCGCGAATGATGAAGAAGTACCTGAGTGGGAAGATTCAAAAGCCGTCACAAGTAGTGCTAGTTTCACAGCTTGCTGCGGTTTACCCCACAGCAAATAAAGAATGGTATGCAGCACACATTCTGATAGACATATATCATGTCCATTATTTATATTCGCATAATATATTATACAGCATATATCGATTTTTATCCTTTCTTTTTAGTCTTGCTCTAAATGCAGTAGTAAATAAGCGAAGCTATGTGGTAACCATGGAAACAGACAGCGGGCAGGTGCTGCTGGGAGCATACTGCCTGCTATACAATGCATACCATTACCCACCCACACTCCCTCCCTCCCCACCCACCCACCCTCCCTCCCCACCCACCCTCCCTCCCTCCACACCCACCCCAACCACACACCCCAACACCCCTCAGAAAACTCCATCCATCCATCCCCACCCCACCCCCCTCCCCTGCGCCAGCATATATACGCAACTACTATTATCGAAAGTTGTCTGTTTGCTTATTGGGGTTTTACGCCCTAGGAACATATTTTTTGTGGGGAAATATGTTTATTCTGCTGAAGAAGGTTATATTTTTTTGTGGTAAATATGTTTATTCTGCCGGATAAGGTTATATTTTTTTGTGGTAAATATTTTATTCTGCTGAATAAGTGTTTTGTCAGTACCGAAGCACTTGTCTTGCGGCCATTTTTCAATTCAGGGTTATTTACACAAAAGGTATATATATATAGAATAAGGTATACAATAACTGTTGAATACACAATTTGCAGCATGTAACACAATGAAATTCTGTAACCCAAAAGTTCCATAGCAATATGGCAACAGTAGGTATCGACTTGTGACAGTGCACACTCATGGCAACCTTTATTTATAACGCTTCCCCAATGGGAAGCCAGGCCGCCGGCACTATGACCCAATATATCACTCAGTCGCATTAGCCGATACTGACCAACCCAGTCCTTGTCCTATCCTAGTGTGGGAGTCTGCACTGACCTCGCAGGCAATGAGCCACATACACAGGTAGGCATGGATAGGGTGATTGCATCAGGGAGTCTAGGTAGTGTAATGCTTAGCATGCTAGTCCCAGAATGGTAAAAGGTGTTGGCTTGAAATCTGCTCTTGGCTGGTTGGTTTTTGGAATTTTGTGTGGTATAAGGTATCTTATGCTAATATTATTCTGGGAACGTTCTAGAAGGTATTGTTTGGTACTGATGGAGCTGCCTGGAATGCACCTGAGTCTGTGTTAATGGTGGTGCATTGGTCAGCTTGCGGGGTATATAGCTGGTGGAAGAGGTGCCAGAGGCCAGTTGGTCACAGGAATTATGTTTGCAACATCTAAGATCTTATCAGGATGGGTACCGACTTGTGACAGGGTGCACTCATGGCGAGTTTATAATGCTGTCCCACTGAGAAATCGGGCCACCAGCACCATGAATCGATTTCCCACTCAGTCACATTATCCTGACACTAAGCTAAAAACCAGTCCTTGTCCTATCCTATTAATGCCGACCGCCAAGCTCGGTAGCGACAAGTATCATTTTGTGAGTCATTGGTTTGACTCAACTATGAATCGAACTCCCGATCTCCCGCACGGGAGGCCTTCTCACTACTGATTCAGTCACCCCATCCAGTGAAATCTGCTCTCGGCACAATATATCCCATATTTCCCATCACACCCATGGACACTAGAAATACCGCGTGCCAGACTAGGTAGCGACAAATATAAATTTTGTGTAAGTAATTTATTTGTTGCGGTTGGTGTTCGAAAGTGCAACCTCCCACAAGGGAAGCCAACCAGCGCTCTTTATGATTCCAAGTAAAGTCAAGTTTGTTTTATTTAACGACGCCTCTAGAGCACATTCATTTTCCTATCATTGGCTATTGGACGCCAAACATATTATCATTCTGACATATTTCTTTGGTGGAAGCCCGCTGCCACCACATAGGCTACTCTTTCCGATAAGCAGCAACGGTCTTTTTATATGCACTTTCCCAGGCAGGACAGCACATACCACATCCCTTGATGAACCAGTTGTAGACCACTGGTTGGAACGGAAAATAACCCAAACTGCAAATGGGTCCACTGAGCAGGATCGATCGGATGACCCAACACCTTCACAGCTGGACATGCTACCGCCTGAGCTACATCCTGCTCCTCGTGCTCTCTTTATGATTCAGCCACCGCCCGGTGAGATGAATGCAGCCTATTTAACTTGTAAGTTGTGTGGAAATGTATAAATTACAAACTGCGAAAAGATCCAGAGTGGAACCTGACTGGTTACATTTGGTGACCATCCTTCTTCACCCACCTCACCGATCTCCCTCCACCCCCACCCCCACCCCTACCCCACCACTACCCCAACCTGACCCACATATCCTGCCACGCTCCGTTTGGTTAAACTTAAAGCTGCATACTCCACTGGAAAACATCACATTTTCTAAACACAACACGCTTACTTAAATTTAATCCGACATATCCAACTTAAAATATCGGCGCATTCCTTTGAACTGTATTGCCGATCCGTGCTCATACTATATGCTCCTTAGATAAAAGATTCACTTCTATTTAGAGATGGGGAGGGGGGGGGAATGAACGACAACCCTGCTTTAGATCGAAGAGTCACCCCATACATCCAGTACAGGGGTGAACGACAACGTAGTCTAAATATGGGCGAAAATAGCTTTAGTATGGAACAAGAAGTAGAATCCCTGGCACCAGTGTCAAATGGTTACCTATATGAGCACAGAATTGGTGAAATGGGAGAGAATGCAAACAGACAAGATGGTGGCCAGAGAATGCCGTCGATTTCACTTTTAAATTGCATTAAGGTATATGTTTTATTATATTTTCCAACTCAAAAGTAGCGGGTAAATATGAAGACATATACAAAGAATAAATGTTGCTTCTTAGATTGAGAAATTAGGCCCTCATAAAGACTCATTTCATTAGCCTGATTTTTCGACCGTTTTTTTAATATAAGGCGGGTCTTCACCCGTGTACTACAAGTACCGGGTGAATCTTTTATCTACTCTGCTTAAGCCCCAGTCACACCTACCCGGATCAGGGACCGGACGAGCCCCGGACCTGTGGCGATCCGGCGTGATCTGTTCCTCATCTGTGGCTGGTCCTTGGTGATCCTTGGTGATCCGTGGTGGGTCTGCCCTGGATGTTATAAAATGTCTAAAACATCCGGGGTGGTCCGGGGTATTTTGTGATCCGGGCTCGACCCGGCATCGTCTGGGATGATCCGGGGGTGGTCCGGGTAGTCCGGGGGTGGACCGGGAGTAGTCTGTGCCATGTCCGGTGTCGTATCGTCAGCGGCCTGTCATCGTCAGCGGCCTGTCGTCGCTTCTGCTCATGCGCGGATTTTCGCACGTTGCGGCGATCACTGCTATTTGTTTTGTTTACACTCGGCGATTCGACGCTGATCGAGCTGCTACGTTAATATCGCTTGGAATTTAAGGTTAATTTAATTAAATTTCATTATTTGAGTATGTAATTCTGTTAAATATGATCGCATTCAATAGATTTCGGCCTAATCGGTCCCTAACACAGCCGGTTACTGTGCCTGAGCTTGTAGCCGGCGAGGGAATGGGTCTTTTGCATATGTCTTAAAATCCGCGCATGCGCAGAAGCGACGACAGGCCGCTGACGATGACAGGCCGCTGACGATACGACACCGGGACAGTCCAGGGCTGTTTCGCCCCGGACGAGCCACGTTTTAAACACGGTTTAACCCAGACCAGCCCCAGACTTGCCAGGACTAGCCCCAACATAGCCATGGACCACTCCCGGACTGCTCGGATTAGATCCGGACATGCCGGATGAACACGGATTAACCACGGATCGCCACATATTACTCATGGACTACCCCAGGATGAGTCCCGCATTTCAGGCTATCATCCAGGGGTTGTCCGGGGCTTATCCGGGTAGTCCGGGGCTGATCCGGGGTGATCCGGGCTTGTAGTCCGTGGCGCGTCCGGTTATGTGTGACCGCGAGGCCAAAAACGACCAAAATAGCGATTTTATCCGGAGCTGTCAGGGACAGTCGGGGCGACTGGTCTGGGGGTGGTCCGGCTAAAAATCCGGGGCTCGTCCGGGTAGGTGTGACTGGAGCTTTAAATCTAAGCAAAAACTGCTTCAGGAGGAATCAACTGTGGATGCGGTTGTTCCACTGCACAGTGCTTATCTATATTGGATTAAAGTTGAGAAATTGAGAGAGAATGAACAAAAACAAGATGGTGGTCACAGAAAGCTCTTGGCTTGTCTTCTAGTTCTAATGTCTATTAATGTACATGGTTTCATCAATTCTTACCCCAAAAATTTGGGTTGTTGGAGTGTTATGTCCTTGCAACATCAAAGGTCATATGAGGACGGGTACCGACTTGTGAAAGTGCACACTCATGGTGACTTTAAAGTGCTGCCCCACTGGGAAATCAGGCCACCAGCACCATGACCCAATATCCCACTCAGTCACATTATACTGACACTGAGCTAACCAGTCCTTGCCCTGTCCTATTAATGCCGAGCGCCAGGCTAGGAAGCGGCAAGTATAAATTTGATAAGTCATCGGTTTGAATCGACCGGGAACCAAACTCCTGATCTTCCGCATGCGAGACCCGCACTCTGCAGATTCGGCCACCGCGAGCGATCCTTCGAAGGGAATACTTAATTAATGTCATAAAAAAAAACATGTTAGCGCTGAAGCGTTATGGTGTCAGAGTTTTTATGTGTATGCCAACATTAATTTAACCTATTTGCATTTCAAATATCTCCAAAATCAGCCATTTAAAATAGAAATTACTTCAAACTAATGGATGACATGCTAGTTTGTGGTGTTCTCTGTAGCGGAGTGGTTAGAGTGTCTGACATTTTTCTAGGTCAGACTCCTAATCTGAAGGTGACTGGTTCAATTCCCTGTACCCCCACCTCTGCCAATTTGTATTTCCACCGCTGTGTATAACTTACAGCGTCATCAAAGGCCAGTTGCTCTCATACCATGTCTATGTGGTGTGGGAGGTTAAAAATCGCTTGGGTCGGTAAAAGTGTAGGCTCGGGCTTTCTATCGACAAACTGTCTAATGGTGAAAACAAGACTATTCAGACTTATCCATGATAGGCAGTATAAATCTTCAAGAAAAAACAATCAACCTAATACATCTTAACTGAAAATTAATGACAGGAACTGATATCCACTGGACTAAACAACTTTGAATGATGCTCCAGATCCATTCAACCAGAAATGGATTAAATATGTTTTTGGTAAAAAAAAGTTTTTTTACCACCACATTTTTATCTTTCAACGTTGCAGCCACAGATCATATTCGGATCACAATGTAAGCATCTCTCAAGTGTATGTAATGCCCTAGTTCTGATCCTGTGTGTCAGTGTGTGTGTTTGTGTGTGTGTGTGTGTGAGCAGGGCACTCAGCGACTTGCAAAATCCGGTTTAAAACTTGGCTTGGCCCATTTCTTTTTTTGTCTCTCTCTCTCTCTCTCTCTCTCTCTCTCTCTCTCTCTCTCTCTCTATATCAGCTTCAGCCCTTCGTCACTGACACTGAAGAGAAAATCAGATCCCTATTAAACTGTATAATGTCTGGTTGCAGCTTCAGTCCTTCCTCACTGACAGCCAAGAGTAAATCAGATCCCTATTAAACTGTGTAATGCCTGGGTGCAGCGTCAGTCCTTCCTCACTGACAGCAGAGTAAATCAGTTGATCCCTATTAAACTGTGTAATGCTGGGTAGCAGCTTCAGACCTTCACTAACAGCACATAGTAAATGAGATGCCTATTAAACTTTGTAATGCCAGTTCGCAGATTGACTCCTTCCTCACTGACAGCAGAGAGTAAATCAGTCGACCCCTATTAAACTGTGTAATGCCAGATCGCAGTTTCAGTCCTTCCTCGCTGACAGCAGAGTAAATCAGTCGATCCTATTAAACTGTGTAATGCTGGGTAGCAGCTGCTGACCTTCACTAACAGCGGAGAGTAAATGAGGAGATCCCTATTAAACTGTGTAATGCTGGGGCACAGCTTCAGACCTTCCTCACTGACAATAGAGAGTAAATCAGGAGATCCCTATTAAACTGTGTAATGCCTGGTCGCAGCTTCAGTCCTTCCTCACTGACAGTGGAGAGTAAATCAGCCGATCCCTATTAAACTGTGTAATGCCTGGTCACAGATTCAGTCCTTCCTCACTGACAGTGGAGAGTAAATCAGCCGATCCCTATTAAACTGTGTAATGCCAGATTGCAGCTTCAGTCCTTCCTCATTGACAATGGAGAGTAAATCAGCCGATCCCTATTAAACTGTGTAATGCCTGGTCACAGCTTCAGTCCTTCCTCACTGACAGTGGAGAGTAAATCAGCCGATCCCTATTAAACTGTGTAATGCCAGATTGCAGCTTCAGTCCTTCCTCATTGACAATGGAGAGTAAATCAGCCGATCCCTATTAAACTGTGTAATGCTGGGTCGCAGCTTCAGTCCTTCCTCACTGACAGTTCAGAGTAAATCAGAAGATCCCTATTAAACTGCTTAATGTCCACGCCCTAACACCCACCCACCCACCCACCCCCAAGGGTTGTAATTAGTATTGATTATTGATCATCTAATTATCTAATTGCTCTAGAGTAGATCTTACCACTGACGCGCGTCGCTATGACGTAACGATGACGTGGCAATGACGAGGTGTCTGTGTGAGCTGACCCAACACATATTGATTCATTGGTATTGCCGTGGGGGTGATGAAAATGGGAAATATTGTGCCTAGAGTAGGAATCGAAGCCACATCTCTTACATTCTGGGCCAGTGTGCTAACCATTACACCACATAGGCTCTCTGATGTCACCACCCTACACACACCTACCTGTCTATGCGGCTTCTTGCCTCAGAGATCAGTGCATGCAGGTGGCGGATCAGTAAGACTAAGAGCGCTGGCTTTGCGCAGAAACTCAGGGGTTTGATACCTGGCTGAGTCAAACAAACAACTTACCAAATATTATACTTATCGCTACCTAGCCTGGCGCTCGACATTGATACAATGATAAGATACATCAAGGACTGTCAGGATAATGTGACTGAGTGGGATATCGGATCATGGCACTGACAGTCTGGTCTCCCAGTGGGGCAGCACTAAAAACTCGGCATGAGTGCCTCCTGTCACAAGTTGGTATCTGTCCTGATATGACTTTAGATGTTGGTAGTACGTAAACCCCCAACAAATGTTGTTAGTGGACTATGCTACTTTTGCTAGAATACCGGACAGTGATGGCCGATTGAGTGGAGTATTCGCTTTCCAGGGTGTAGGTTCAAACCCCGACTGAGTCAAAGCAATGACTTAAAACTGTATGCCATTCGCTACCTAGCAAAAGGCACTCGATATCAAAGCTGCACAGTCCGATAAATGTATCAAATTTTCGAAACCAAAATGCTTATTGAGATTTGATTCTACAAATCTAACATAAGCCGTGTTCACACGGGAAAAGTTTAAAGCGATTTAGACAAGGCGAATAATATGAATCGATTTAGAGGCCCGTTCACACGGACCGAGTTTGAAAGTGTTTCGTGTTCACACGGGCAGTGCTTGAGTCGGTTTAAGGCGGAAGTGGATATCTGCGCATGAGCAAGTCCATACTAACCAGCACCAGTTTCGGTTAGTCGACGTCGGCACGAGAGAGTGTGGTTCGACCTAGATATGTATAGACTGAATCATATTGTTTTGGAACCGTAAAAACTTCTGCTGGGCAGTGAAAACCTATAAATAAATTATGAAAAAAACATCTGTGCACCTCTATCCGGTTCATAGACCAAATTATATAATATGCGCTTTTGATCGACCGGAAAGTCAACAAACTAATGTCTCGACTGCGCATGCATGTGATGTCCTTAATCTGCCTCAAGTAAGTTGATTTCTATGTTACACGAGTGATTCAAGACTATTTTCATTTGGATTTCAGGTGAAAAAAACCCAATGATGGCGAATGGCGATTTTGGACTAATTTTGATCAGTGGGGACAGTTTAATGGAATCCAAGACTTTTCAAGACTAATTACCCAAAATAGGTTAAATTCAAGGATTTTCAAGGCCTTGAAATGCAGCAAATGAAGTTTAAAACTTGTCAGGCCCCGTACAGACCCTGTTTTATTGGGTCGTATTGCTTTGGCAATGTGGGTAATTCGGGACCGAGACGGGGCAGATACCACACCCGGCCTTAACGTTACGACCCATTTCGCCCTTTTGTCCATAGGTGGCCAAACTCCACTAACTCCAGGTGGCGATACCGGCACATGCGCCGGCCGCCGCTGCTGGTACCCGGTGACCCGTCTCTGACATCAATTCCGCCCCTGCCGCCACCCCATCGGCACTTCTCCTCCAGATGGCGGACCGACACCACCACCCGCCTTTTTCTCACCGCCCCACCCGACCCTACTTTAACGAACTCGACCTGTTTTAATGATGCTTTAATTGGACTATGTAGCTTAAAGTTGCATGGTCCGATGCTTTTGAAATTCCGCCATTTTCTGAGATAAATACATTATGCTAATCATTATAATCTACTTTAGTTTAGTTTGAAATAACTTTTCATTTTAAATGGCTATCTTTAGAGATATTTTACACAAAAACATGCCAAATTAATTTTGGCAAGCACGCCAAAATTCTGACACCATAGACTTCAGTAGTGACAGGTTCTATTAAATTGATATATTACGACTTTCTATGCAGCAACATAAATGCTTAATAAGTGAACAGTATCTCATGTGAATATGTATAATTAAGTCTAGATCAGCGTTCTGGTTTTGAAAATTTGATGTTTTCATCGGACTATGCAATCTTAACCTCAGTGATCGAGCCTCAGAGCTGATCAGGCAATAATAGTTCAATACTTACTTCAGTCTTCCCTTCTCCTTTTGTCGCAGGTCAAAATCTCGCTGCATGACCTGAAGTATACGCTCACATTCTTCTTCTGAGAGATGACCTACAAAAAAAGGACAGAAATAGGTCATTGTCAACGGATCTGTCTGGGACTAATAAACTAATTCAATTATCCCGTGTTTTTGTTTTAAAATTGTTAATTTATGTCTTTTTAGTTCTGAGTGCAATGCAGTTAGGAGTGGGACATAGCTCAGGCGGTAGCGTGTCCACCTGTGAAGATGTTGTTCATCCGATCGATCCTGCTCAGTGGACCCATTTGCAGTTTGGGCTATTTTCCGTTCCGACCAGTGGTCCACAGCTAGTCCATCAAAGGCTGTTGTATGTGCTGCCCTGTCTGTGGAAAAGGGCATATAAAAGACCCCTTGCTGCTTATCGGAAACAGTAGCTTATGTGGCGGCAACAGGTTTCCCCAAAGAAATATATCAAAATGACCATATGTTTGACATCCAATAGCCGATGATAACAATTAATGGGCTCTAGAGGCGTCCGTAAATAAAGCAAACTTCTTCCAATGTGGTTAATATTTCTGCGATTTGAATAATTTGTTCTAATATAGTGAATGTAAGGAACATATGGTAAAATGGAAGGAGTAGATCCTCAAGATAATGTAGTGAGGTTCACTGACCTCCCCAAGTGAAATGCCACATGACATACAGTTTGTTTGTTTGTTTGTTTGTTGTTGGTTTACGTCCTAGCAACATCTAAGGTCATATCAGGACGGGTACCGACTTGTGACAGTGCACACTCATGGCGACTTTATAGTGCTGTCCCACTGGGAAACCAGACCGCCGGCACCATGACCTGGTATCCCACTCAGTCACATTATCCTGACACTGAGCACACCAGTCCTTGCCATATCCTAATAATGCCGAGTGCCTGGCTAGGAAGCGACAAGTATCAATTTAAAAGTCATTGGTTTGACTCGACCGGGACTCGAACCCACGACCCCACGATCTACCAGCACGGGAGACGGACGCTCTAACTCATTCGGCCATCCCGTCTGGTTACATGACATACAGAGGTAGGCGTGGGCGCGGTGATTGTAGTATGGGGCCCAGATTTAGTCTGATGACATTGGTTCCGTGACCAAGATTCTGTACATGCTGTGCACTTCATAGTGTTGGTAGATCATGGGGTCATTGGTTCGAACCCTGGTCGAGTCAAACCAATGACTTAAAAATTGATACTTGTCGCTTCCTAGCCTGGCACTCGGCATTATTAGGATAGGGCAAGGACTGGTTGGCTCAGTGTCAGGATAATGTGACTGAGTGGGATAGCAGGTCATGATGCTGGTGGCCTGGTCTTCCAGTGGGGCAGTACTATAAAGTGGCCATGAGTGTGCACTGGCACAAGTCAGTACCCATCCTTATATGACCATAGATGTTGCTAGGATTTAAAACAACCACAAACAAACAATCATAGCGTCAACCCATCCCTGTGAATGAACTGTAAGTTCACTGCCTGAATATTTGTAATTAAAAGTACCAGACTTACAATTCTAGGGGACAAGTGTAGTAAGTGCATTTTTGTTTGTTTGTTGATAGATTAGTTGATTACACAGGGGAAATTTCAATCGTGGACAATTGGTCTTCCTCATTCCACTGCTCCTTTCCTCCTAATAATGCCGAGCGCCTGGCTATAAAGTGACAAGTATCAATTTTTAAGTCATTGGTTTGACTCGACCAGGGTTCGGACCCACGATCTACCAACACAGGAGGCGGACGCTCTAACTCATTCGACCATCCTGTCTGGCATTACCCTCCAAGGAGAATGCCACATGCACAGGTAAGGCCAAAAAAAACTAACAAAAAAGTCCTTTTGATTAAACAAATCCAAGTCTGGTGGGCAGTTTTTATTTATTATTTTTGGTATTTTCTGGCGTATGCCATAGACATAATACATAACCAGACGCGATGGACAAATGAGTTGAGCATCCGCCTCCCGATCTGGTAGCTCATGGGATTCGAACTCCTGGGTTCGAACCCTGGCCGAGTCAAACCAATGACTTAAAAATTGATACTCATCGCTACCTAGCCTGGCGCTCAGCATTAGTAGGATAGGACAAGAAGCAGTGGAATGAAGAAGACCAATTGTCTGTGATTTAAATTTCCCCTGCTTAATCAACTAATGCTGCAACAACAAAACTGTCACACAGACTGTGCGCTTATGAAAGTTGAATTGCTGCTAGCCCAACGCATTTGTAAAAGTTAGAAGGGAAAAAAAAGACGATGGCCAATTTGTTTTTTTATTTGACCTAAGTGTTGATAGGGTGATTGCATCAGGGAGTCTAGATAGTGTAGTGGTCTGCACTGACCTCTCAGGCAAGTAACCACATAGACAGGTAGGCGTGGGTAGTATGGTGATATGAGGGAGCCTAGGTGGTGTAATGGTTAGCACACTGGCCCGGAATGCAAAGAGATGTGGGTTCGGGTCCCGCTCTAGGCGCAATATTTCCCATTTTCATCACCCCCATGACAATAGACTACATCACGGTTCCAGCGGTGCAGTGCATTGTGGGATGCATCAGAGCAAAATAAAGCCGCGAGAAGCACATGGCAGATGCTAATACACTGGGTGCAGGCTCTATGAAATCTGCTAGTTTCAGCTCATCTCAGCTCTTGTTTGAAACATAGAATACCAACTAAAAATATATATATATAATAAATTAAGATATTAATCTTGTATCCTGCAATGCATTTACATCAATATAACCAGCACATCTTATGCCATGTGCATTTAGATTTAGACAAATCTAGGCACTCAGACTAGTGTTAGAGCCATAGCCAGAGTCAGTTTTACTTATTTTATTCATGATTTTATTTATATTCTATGGTTTATGGAGAGTTGTGTCTTAAACATATTCATTATATTATTATATTGCATCCTTCCGTCCATGTTTATGCCACATTGTTATGTATTTCTAGTTATTTTGAATAAAATGCCAGTTTTGCCCTACACGTATCGGCAAACTCAATGGGTGTAGGCCTTTGCTTTGCTCCCAACTCGGTTTTCAGCGCATGCGCACTCGGAACCGTGATGTAGTTTATAGTCTAATTGCTAAGACGGTAGCCCCAGAATGGTTGAAGTGTGGGTTCGAATCCCACACTAGGCGTCATGTTCCCTTTATATGCAACAACCACCATGATACTACTTGTTTGTTGTTGTTTTACGTCCTGGCATCATTTAAGGTCATATCAGGACGGCCCACGATACTAGTTTAGATACTCACCTAATTCAAGATTACGTCCCATGATCGCCTCTTCGTGGTCACGTGGTGGTCACGTGGTACGGTGGAGGTGAAATTTATACTTCAGGATATTCAGCGTTACTTGGAGCAGGGTCTACATCAGTCGGGGATGTCTGAAATAATGTTAAAACAGATAAGTGGGTTTATTTAAAATGCCATCATTATGTTTGGAAATGAGGCTTTTACAAGTTATTTAAATGGACAGTAAGGGTGTCAGCCAAAGTTTTCAACATTTTCAAGGTTGTCATCATCATCATCATCATCATGCTGTCGGTCGCGATGCGACAAAGACTGCTTTCATTACTTGACTGCCGCTCTCCATTTCATGAAAGCTGCCTGCAAAAGTTTTGAAGTGCTGCTGGCTTTTGCAAGTTACTAGTGGCACTCTCTCGGGGAGCAAATAGAGGTTTCACACCGGCAAGAATATGTCAAAACAGGCGCAAAACTATTTGTCCCTGCAGTGGCTGGTCGGGAGATGTTGGGAGTTCCATACATCAACCACCCTTAATGCTGCCACAGTGACATGGTTTTCTGTTCAGGGTTTGCTCCCTTAGCCTTCGGTTCTGTCAAGAACCTGTACCACAAGGCAGTGGTTTACAACTCTGCAGGGCAGGGGCGTCAAACTCCCTGAGGTATTGCAATACCTGCAATACCTGCATACCAGGTTGTACAAAGTGTATAATGGGGGGAGGGCAGGTGTTGTCAGTAAAGTATGACTTTTAGCGCTTAACAAAATGTCGATACCTGCATACAAGGTTGTACAAAGTGTATAATGGGGGGAGGGCAGGTGTCGTAAGTAGTATGCATTGTATGACTGTGAAAATGTTGAAACCTTTGGCTGACCCCTAACATGACCAACCCAGCTTTACTCATTGATAACAACTGGCATCAACTGTGACTCGTCATAATTTGAATAGTGTTAAAAAAACTTGGGCGTTATTTAGGGCCTTTCATGGTCTTAGCCTTTCTGTCATCAAGTTGACAGAGGTAGCAGATTTATATAGAACACAATCTGACAGAGGTAGCACATTTATATAGAACACAATCTGATACAGGTAGCAGATTTATATAAAAAAACACAATCTGATACAGGTAGCAGACTTATATAGAACACAATCTGATACAGGTAGCAGATCAATATAGAACACAATCTGATACAGGTAGCAGATCTATATAGAACACAATCTGATACAGGTAGCAGAGTTATATAGAACACAATCTGATACAGGTAGCAGAGTTATATAGAACACAATCTGACAGAGGTAGCAGATCTATATAGAACACAATCTGATACAGGTAGCAGGCTTATATAGAACACAATCTGACAGAGGTAGCAGATTTACATAGGACACAATCTGATACAGGTAGCAGATTTATATAAAATAACACAATCTGATAAGGGTAGCAGACTTATATAGAACACAATCTGATACAGGTAGCAGATCAATATAGAACACAATCTGATACAGGTAGCAGATCAATATAGAACACAATCTGATACAGGTAGCAGATCTATATAGAACACAATCTGATACAGGTAGCAGACTTATATAGAACACAATCTGACAGAGGTAGCAGATCTATATAGAACACAATCTGATACAGGTAGCAGACTTATATAGAACACAATCTGACAGAGGTAGCAGACTTATATAGAACACAATCTGATACAGGTAGCAGATCAATATAGAACACAATCTGATACAGGTAGCAGATTTATATAGAACACAATCTGACAGAGGTAGCAGATTTATATAGAACACAATCTGACTAGCAGATTTATATACAACACAATCTGATACAGGTATGTTGGGAGTTCCATACATCAACTGCCCTTAATGCTGCCACAGTGACATGGTTTTCTGTTTAGGGTTTGCTCCCTTAGCCTTTGCTTCTCTCAACAACCTGTACCACAAGGCAGTGGTTTACAACTCTGCAGGGCAGGGGCGTCAAACTCACTGAGGTATTGCTATACCTGCAATACCTGCATAACCTCGTGAAAAATAAATACTTTACCCCAAAAGATAAATACTTTACCCCCAAAAAAACGGACTATGCCGCTTTAAGTTCAAGTAAGGTTTTTTGGGGGGAAATATTTCTTTTACTGGGGACAGAATTGCAGGTTCTGGTCCGTATGCATTGATCTGTTGGAAACTAGAAGTCTTCCATTGAGACTCCAACAAATGTATCCATGTTTTAAATTAGTGATCCAGAACGAGGCTGCCACCCACACACACACACACACACACCATCCCCCCCCCCCTACCTCACGCACACACGCAAAGAAGTGGCTGCAACAGCAAATATTCCATTCAATGCACATGCAGATCAACATTTGAAGCGGTTTTACTTATAGTCCGATGCTTTTGAGTTTCAGCCATTTTCTGAGCTAAATATATTATGCTACTCGTTATTATCTATTCTACTTTAGTGTGGATTAAATTTGATTTCAAATTGCTAACTTGGGAGATATTTGATATCGAAATGTACCAAAATAATTTTGGCAAGCACACCCAAAGTCTGACATCATAGACTTCAGTAACGGTTTCTATTAATTGACTTATTATGCTGTCTATGCACCAACAAATGCTTCATAAGTGTGCCAGTATCTAAGTTAAATATGTAGAATAAAATCTAGATAAGTGTTTTTGTTTTGAAAATTTGATATTTTCATCGGACTATGAAATTTGAAGCGATAACGAGACAGGATGACCGAATGAGTTGAGAGTCCATCTATATACATCATTAGTCGAGTCAAACCAATGACTTAAAAATTGATACTGTTCGCTTCCTAGCCAGGCGCTCGGCATTAATAGGATAGGGCAAGGACTGGTTGGCTCAGTGTCAGGATAACATGACTGAGTGGGATATCAGGTCATGGTGCCGACGACCTGATTTCCCAATGGGGCAGCAGTATAAAGTCACCATGAGTGTGCACTGTCACAAGTCGGTATCCGTCCTGATATGACCTTAGATGGTGTGAGGACATAAAACTCCAACCAATCACATTAAGCGATGCCAGACGGGGCAGTTTTGGGCGCCATATTGACACATTTCTACCGCAGCGTCTGGAATTATGGCAGGTGGCGCCTCCTCCCGCCACTCACCTCTCGGCTTCGTCCTCCTGGGAGTATCAAGGACTACTCATAAACACTTGTTAACTTCACGGTACATTGATTCTTGGCCCTATCAAGTATCATGATATCACACTCAGTTATTGCTACTGACAAAATGGCCGACCACCCAGTGCTGGATCAATTCTATCCACAGTTGCGGCCACAGCGTTCCTACACCTATCATCCAACCTTTTAAAGACTTTTTTAATACAAATTTTCATACAATTCAATACCTATTTTCGCGGCAAATCTAACATACATAGTTAATTCAATATTAACATAAATGAGTGAGGTGATGCTATCTATGGATATATCTCTATGTGGGCGATCACTTCCACATGGCAAGCAAGCAAACAAGCCAGCCAGCCATTAAGCTAGCCAGCGCTCTTACCGATTCGGTCATCCCATCCAGTCACATCACCATGTGAGAATAGCATTATACCTCAGTCACACTAAACTTGCACACACGTTGCGACCTCTTGTGACTAAAACAAAACATCCCAAAAAACAGTTGATCGCAAAAGTCGCAAAGTGCTTACACTAAACACCTCAAGGAGGTTAAGCCAAAAACCTCCTTGCGACCAAATTGGTCGCCCGAAAGTCACCAATCATTTTCATAGGTTGGCAACCAATCGGCGATTGTTCACCGACCGTGACACTGCTGCAACCACTTGCAAGCAATCAGCAATTGGGCGACAATTGGCCAGATGCTGATTTGCGACTGCTCAGCAATTGAAGGCCAATCAGTCACAAACCAGCTGAAAACCAGTCACAAAACCAGTCCCCGACCGATCACCAACCTGTCTTCCCGGCAGTCGCCAGCCCTTTTTTTGCTTGTTTTTTTGTCTTTTTTTTTGGGCTTTGGTCACAGGGAGGTTGGCGAGCTATGTGGGTTGTTATTTTGGTCGCGTCGCAAGCCTAGTGTGACCGGAGCCTAGGGTCATACTCATAGTACTAATGTGTGCAACGCATATAGACAAGTCAGCTTCCGGGTAATGTAGATTGAGCCTCTCCCGGGTAGATTGAGCCTCTCCCGGGTTGATGGATGCTAAGGGGGCATTCAACGATTACGTAACGCTCACGGGGGGGTGTAGGTCCAAGTGTTATCTGGTGAATGGACTAGAGCTACGCAGTGTAAGGCTCTGTCACACATCACCGGATTGGGGAAACGGAAAGAAACCAAACAAAGTCCGTTGAAATCCGCCAAAGTCTGGTTTGTGTCCGTTGCATATCCGTTGATATCCGGCCCGATCTGTTATAAGTTTTGAGTATGCACAACACTTGTAACGGATTTTGCCGGACTGACCTATTCAGTTATTATCCGTTCACCATCCGTTCCCGTCCGTTCCCCGTCCGTTACATAATCGATACATTTCAAGTCCGAATAACACTGGACTAGAATATTCTTTGTCCGGTTCTGTCCGTTGCTCAATCCGCCATAGTGTGACAGGCACTATTTACAGAGGGTGGGGGTGGGGGTGGGGGTGGGGGTGGGGTCTAATTTTGACAAAAATAGCTTTACGTACTATCTGAACAGCCCCTTAAGTGCTACTGTGCATTGCGTATGACGCAGTTAACACCGGATACACAATTACTACGAGTATGAGGGTGGGGATGGGGGTCAGTATATCCTAGAAGGTGTGTATGGTGTATTTATTTGTGTTGGGTTTTATGTCCTAGCAACATGTAATGTTATATCAAGATGGGTACCAACTCATGACAAACAAAATTAGTTTTATTTAACGACGCCTCTAGAGCGCATTGATTTTTACCGTTGGCTATTGGACGCATTCTGACATTTCTTTGGAGGAAACCGGCTGCCGCCACATAGGCTACTCATTCTGATAAGGAGCAAAGGGTCTTTGATATGCACTTTCCCACAGACAGGACAGCATATACCACAGCTTGTGATGAACCAGTTGTGGACCACTGATATGTAAAGTTGAGTCATTTTGGTACTGTGATGCACTGGTAACTATGGAGAAACCAGACAGGGTGCATTAATCAGTAGAGCGCAGGCTTCCTGTGTCGCAGGTCGAGTTAGAATCCAAGCTGAGTCAAACCATTGACTTACAAAATTGATTCTTGTCGCTCGCTTCCTAGTCAGGCACTCGACATTAATAGGATAGAGCAAGTACTGGTTAGCTCAGTGTCCAGATAATGTGACTGAATGGGATATCGGGTCATGGTTCTGGTGGCCTGATTTCCCAGTGGGGCAGCACTATAAAGTCGCCATGAGTGCACACTGTCACAAGTCGGTACCCATCCTGATATGACCTTAGATGTTGCCAGGATGTAAAAATCCAACAACCAACCAACATGCAGGCAACCCCATGCTATTCTTCGCTGCTTCGCAGAATGTCGGTCATTGCCCAGGCTGCTCAAGGGTTTGCAAACGTGGATAGCACAGGCAAAGACCATATAATACTAAGACGGCTCACTCCCTATCTCTCCAATGGTAATGTAAATTTTGCAGTGCCACCTTGTGGTGGGTTTGATCAGCTGGCTGCTGGTTGGCGCTTCACATGTAAACACGTACAATTATATTATACATGAGATAGGTAAGTATGAATACACATCAATATGAAATTGCTATGAACAAATACCCATCATCATCAGCATCATCATCAGCATCGCCATAATCACACATCTTTCACATTCATATATATACATTTATACATATAATATAGCACCTGTTTAACCAAGAGAACAGCCAGCACACCAAGTGGTGGGTTTGATCATTTTGATTACACAGTACAGGCTGAGTGAGCCGTCTTAGTATTATAGGGTCTTTGGCACAGAGTATGTGATGGTATGCAGGTATTGCAATACCTCAGGGAGTTTGACGCCCCTGCCCTGGAGAGTTGTAAACCACTGCCTTGTGGTACAGGTTCTTGACAGAACCGAAGGCTAAGGGAGCAAACCCTGAACAGAAAAGCATGTCACTGTGGCAGCATCAAGGGCGGTTGAAGTATGGAACTCCCAACATCTCCCGACCAGCCACTGCAGGGACAAATAGTTTTGCGCCTGTCTGGACTTGTTCTTGGCGGTGTGAATCCTCTATTTGCTCCCCGAGAGAGTGCCGCTGGTAACTTGCAAAAGCCAGCAGCACTTCAACACTTTTGCAGGCAGCTTTCATGAAATGTGGAGAGTGGCAGTCAAGTAATGAAAGCAATCTTTGTCGCATCGCGACCGACAGCATGATGATGATGATGATGATGTGAAGGAGTGCAAATATGAGACTAGCGACATTAGATACAGTTGGATACCAGCAGAATAATATAAGCATAACGAGTTACACATCACAATATAAAAATATGGGATATTAGTATTACAGAATATATCAGAAACAGGTCATTGTAGATGATTACCCCATTATTACAGTTATATTATAGACATATCAAATTGTGCCCTTATGGAGATGATGGGCCTACATACGGGTAATTTTCTACAAAAGTCAGGTCTTGCCACCCTAACCTCCACATGTAGCATGTGTAGGCATTTACCAATTATTCACCAACAAACTAATATATATATATATATATATATATATATATGGGAATTTGACATGGGTTCTCGGTTAATTTATTATCAGTTCCCCATAATGCAGGGATGAAAGTGGTCTCCATTTAAAAAAACCTGCGGAAATCAAGCCAAGATTATTACACCGACGGCGAATTTCCGCGAAAAAGCGGATTTCCCCCCCACAGGATTAGCACTGACAGGGAATCGGTATATCAGGTCATGGTGCTGGCAGCCTGGTGCTGGCAGCCTGGTCTCCCAGTGGGGCAGCACTATAAAGTCGTCATGAGTGCGCACTGTCACAAGTTGGAACCCGTCATGATATGACATTAGATGTTGCTAGGACGTAAAACAGCAACAAACAAACAAACTACCACGCGGCTAGATAACATGTAACCTTAGCTAGGAAAATGTGGATAGCTCACCATCAGCACTATAAATAGCATTAGTTCATCTATCCACCACCAGGACTATAAATAGTATTAGTTTATTTAGTTATATACTGTATAAGAACAAAAATTGGTATTCAGATTTAAGAATTTCGGATATATGGGATTGTGGATCTCTACTTAGATATAGCTATGTTAATTGTATTAAACTAGGGCATGTTGTACCGGATGTGACGTCATAAAAGGAGGTGACGCGAGGACAGTACTACCCCTTGGAACTGCTTTGTGAGCTACCATTAGTGAGCGTGCCCGCATGCTCATACCTCCTTTAATGTCACACCATGACGGGTTCAGTCGCCTCTACCTGTGAGTGAGTTTCATCGTCCACCCGCACCAAGATCAGAGAAGGGTTGTGGGTTGAGTATGACTGCGCCATTACCTAGGACACGCAGCTCGCAACGCTGACTGCGAAACAATATCTCCAACCTGCGTGGGAATCATCATGGCATGGGGGATTCGAATATAAAATCCAGATCTGTGTTATGCGCTTTGTGAATTAGCTCAAATTGAAGGATCGAGGAATTCTAATGATGCCATTGTCGCTGTTTGTTGTTTTACGTCTTAGCAACATATAATGTCATATCAGGACGGGTATAGACTTGTGACAGTGTGCACTCATGGTGACTTTATAGTACTGCCCCACTAGGAAATCAGGCCGCTGGCACCATGACCCGATATCCCACTCAGTCACATTATGCTGACACTGAGCCAACCAGTCCTTGCCCTATTCTAATAATGCCGAGCACCTGGATAGGAAGCGACAAGTATAACTTTTTATGTCATTGGTTTGACTCGACCAGGGTTCGAACCCATGAACCCATGGGTGGGATATCGGGTCATGGTGCTGGTGGCCTGATTTCCCAGTGGGCCAGCACTATAAAGTCGCCATGAGTGCACACTGTCACACATCGGTATCTGTCCTGATATGACCATAGATGTTGCCAGGACGTAAAACTCCAACAACCACAGGCAGGCAACCCCCGTGCCTGTGGAGGAAGATGTAGAAGGAAGAGGAGGGGAGCAGGTTGGTGGAGGAGGAATAGGAAGAGGAGGAGGGAGAGGAGGAGGAGGTGGAGGAAGATGTAGAAGGAAGAGGAGGGGAGCAGGTTGGTGGAGGAGGGGAGCAGGTTGGTGGAGGAGGAATATGAGGAGGAGGAAGTAGAGGAGGAGGATGTAGAGGAGGAGGAGGTGGAGGAAGATGTAGAAGGAAGAGGAGGGGAGTAGGTTGGTGGAGGATGAATATGAGGAGGAACGAGAGGAGGAGGTGGTGGAAGATGTAGAAGGAAGAGGAGGGGAGCAGGGTGGTGGAGGAGGAATAGGAAGAGGAGAAGGGAGAGGAGGAGGTGGTGGAAGATGTAGAAGGAAGAGGAGGGGAGCAGGGTGGTGGAGGAGCAATAGGAAGAGGAGGAGGGAGAGGAGGAGGAAGGTGTAGAAGGAAGAGGAGGGGAGCAGGTTGGTGGAGGAGGAATATGAAGAGAAGGAAGGAGAGGAGGAGGAGGTGGAGTGTAATGTATTGTAGTTATCCGAACACCCCCAACCGTACTACTGATGACGTCATGATCAAGCATTCTTAATAAAGGCAGTTACGTTACAAGAACTCATTGTGTCCACACGTACATTACATGGTGTCAGATGTTACGGGTTTAACAGCAGATATGGCGCTTCACGGATTAAAGCCCCCGGGACCATTGAATCTAGATGAACGAATGGCCATAAATTGGAGATCTTGGTTGAATTCATATGAAATTTACGCAATAGCAGCCGGGGTCGGATCGAAGCCGGAAAAGATACAGTGCTGTGTCTTGCTGCATGTTGCAGGAAGTGAAGCACAGAAGGTTCACCGTACCTTCGAGTTCATCCCTGCTGACAAAGACAAAATCGGACCGTTGATAAAAGCGTTTTCAAAATACTGCGAAGGGAAGACAAATATAACAGTAATAAGGTATGAATTCAATTCTTTCAACCAGACGAACGAAAATATGGATACGTACATCCGCGAATTGAAACATAGGATACAGTTTTGCTGTTATGAACAATTGGAAGCGTCCCTACTATGTGATCGGATTGTATGTGGTATCAAGGATGATGAACTCAGAAATAGGTTGCTGCAAGCGCCTAAATTGTCTTTGGAAGACTGTATTCAACTATGTAGATTGAGTGAGAATAAATCGTCACAAGTGCAGATGTCTACGACAGGACAAGTAGATGAAGTGTCTCGTAGTTACAGACAACGAGCTCAGCCAGGGACCAGGATGTCTCCATGGAAACAGACGTCAACAAGTCATTATCAACAAAACCGCAAGATGGCGGTTAGCAATTGTGGACGATGCGGTTATAACCATCGAGATGGAAACTGTCCAGCCCGGGGAAAAGAATGCATGGGATGTAGACGCATTGGTCATTTTGTGAAGATGTGCCATTTACAAAAGAAACAGCAACAGGAAGCACCAATATATGAAATTAATATGAATTCGGAACTGCACGATGACCCAGTCGTGGAAGGTAACTACAGCAACCGAGAGCAAGACCATGAACATGACACTGACGAATATGATTTGTTTGTCGGGTCAATACACGATACTAAAAAAGACGACAAAGACTTATGGTTTGTGGTGTTTGCAGTTGGTGGTATTGATGTATCGTTTAAACTGGATACAGGATCCGAAGCCAACATTTTGCCTTTGTCGGTATACAAACAGATGAGTAGTGATAATTTAAGGACATCTACTTGTCACTTAGTCACATACGGAGGACATAGAATTACGCCTACGGGGGAGACAACATTGCGAATTAACGGTCATAACTTACAGTTTCAAGTAACAGATGCCGGCAGTGCGATCATAGGCAAACAAGCCTGTGTTAAATTAGGACTGGTGGCAAGACTAGACACTTTAAGTGTAACACATTCACAAGAAGCGGATAAAGTGGTAATGAAATATTCTGACGTGTTTAAAGGTTTAGGTTTAATTAAGGTTAATGCTAAAATATACGTTGATAAAAATATGACTCCAGTTGTAGACCCTCCTCGTAGAATACCGTTGTCCATAAATAATGATGTCCAAAAAGAGTTGGAACGCATGATAGAATTGGGAGTCATTGTAAAACAAGAAAATCCAACGCCTTGGGTTAGCTCAATAACAATAGTCCGTAAACCTGGTAAGTTACGAATTTGCCTAGACCCAACTAAACTCAATAAAGCAATTTTAAGGGGACCATATCCAGTAAGAACAGTCGAAGAGGTCGTAGCTGAATTGCATGGAGCTAAATATTTCTCAGTATTGGATGCACAAAGCGGGTATTGGCAGATAGAATTAGACAGAGAGAGTTCTGAACTATGTACTTTTAATACGCCTTGGGGTAGATACCGATTTACTAGATTGCCATTTGGGATAAAAACTGCAGGGGACATATTTATTGAGGAAATGAACGAAATTTTAAAAGGTATGCCAGGTGTTAGTGTCATATCAGATGACATTTTAGTGCATGGAACTACAGAACAAGAACATAACATCAGATTAGAAGCAGTGTTAAATCGTGCCCGAACAGTTCATTTAAAACTAAACCCTAAAAAATCGAAGATTTGCAGAAACAGTGTTAAATATGTAGGACATGTAATTAGCTCGGATGGCCTAAAGCCTAACAATGACAGAATACAGGCAATTATTGACATGCCCAGTCCTACCGATAAAAGCAGGTGTACACAGATTTTTAGGTATGATTGGCTATGTTAGTAAATTTATTCCAAACATGGCTAACATAACAAAACCGTTAAGAACGGTAATTCGTAAAAATATTTCATGGCACTGGGAGGTAGGACAAGAAAGGGCTTTTCAAGATTTAAAGAAGCTATTAACTGAAGCACCCATACTACAGTATTTTGACAGTACGCAAAAAGTTGTCATCCAAGTCGACGCATCCAAATATGGTTTGGGTGCTACTTTGTTTCAAAATAACTTACCAGTAGCCATGGCTTCAAAAGCCTTAGATAAGTCCCAAATAAACTATGCAGTAATAGAAAAAGAGTTGTTGGCCATATGTTTTGGCTGTAAAAAATTTCATAATTTCATTTATGGCAATGAAGTAACAGTAAAAACAGACCATAAGCCCCTTGTTGCAATTATGCAAAAACCCATACATGAGCTGTCCGCAAGGATGCAACGTATGCGCATGCGATTGCAAAACTATAATATAGCAGTATCATATCTAAAAGGGTCGCATTTATATTTTGCAGATACTTTATCAAGAGCCCATACATCCAGTATAGCCCCTAATGACTTGTATGACCGTGACATCTCGGTAGGGGCTATAGATATAGGAATGGATGTAGTACAACAAGTCATAGAAGCCACCAAGGTAGATCAGACGCTCAACAAATTAAAGACTATGACGTTGGAAGGATGGCCAAATAATGGCGATAATATCCCTAATGATGTAAAACCGTATTACACATTTAGATATGAAATAACATGGGTTGATGGATTACTAATGAAAGGTACACAAATTATAATACCGAAAGTGCTGCAGCCCGATATGATAGACAAATTGCATGAATCACACCTAGGAGTCGTTAAATGTAAACAACTCGCAAGAGATAACATATTTTGGCCAGGATTTAGTACCCAATTAGAAGATAAAATATCGAGATGTAGTATATGTCAAGACTTCAGGAAAATGCCACCAAAGGAACCGTTGATAAATCACGAAATAATTGATATCCCGTTCAACAAAATTGGAATAGACTTATTTCATGTAAATGATAGAAATTATATCTTAATTATTGACTATTATTCTAAATTTCCGGATTTCATAGAATTAGATAACACATCGACTAAAACAGTAATTATAGCATTAAAACAGACATTTGCCCGCTTTGGCATACCCAAATATATAGTATCGGATAATGGTCCGCAGTTTACAAGTTTGGAATTTAAACAATTTGCATCACTGTATGGTTTCACATCACTATACTCAAGTCCCATGCACGCTCAAAGTAATGGGCAAGTCGAACGGTATGTTCAAACCATTAAACGAACGATAAAAAAATGCATAAAAGACGGAAGGGATGTACAAATAGCTATGCTCAATTACCGAAATACTACATTAGAGGGAATAGGTGTGTCCCCGGCGCAATTAATGATGTCCAGAAAATTAAGAAGCAGAATCCCCGTACTAGATAGGGATTTAAAAGCAAAGGTACAACCATCAAAACTGAACCAAATGCTTCATAATCAAAGGTTACAAAAAAGTTACTTTGACGAGCATGCGGGTAATATTCAACACCCTTTGAACAAGGGTGATAACATCCGTTATAAAAACCACAATGGGGACTGGCAAAGAGGTAAAGTGATACAGACTGATGTAGGTAATAAAAGGAGTTACAATGTAATAAACGAAAATAACAATATTATAAGACGTAACAGGAGATACATCTACAAATGTCCTGATGAACGTAGAAACAAGACTCTAAAGCACAAACCGTCAATTAACACGCCGATAAATTATACAACACGTTATGGTAGATTAAGTAGACCACCAATTCGTTACGGTTGTCGACGTACATCTAGTAAATAAATTCAAACATAGTTGTATTAATGATGTATCAATGATGGATAATTTTGCTTTGCGCTAACTTACCTGTTATGGATAATCTTCATATAGAGTTGTATATACATCAATCCTTTAACGGATCCGGACAATAACGTGAATCACTAAGTGAATAACGTAAGCACCCAAACCAATACATATGTGTGTCAAACAAAGAATGGACACAATACGTACTGAACAAGAACCAACAGCACAAGACAACAGCATATGACGTCACATTGACGAAAGTGACATAAACATTTCTGTTTTAATACAATACACGCATACAAATTGACTTTATATAATAAAATGTCGGAATGTAGTAAATAAGACGTTGTATATAAATTACGTATCACTTATAAAAAAATGATAAGTTAAGGAATTATATTGTGGATGTTACCACTAGTTAAGTCAGAAATAAAAAAAAAAAAATAAACACCGGATTTAAGGCATAGATATAAGCAATACATGTAACAATTCAAACGTCAAGAAGCGGTAGTAATGAATAAGAGAGTATTTATTATCGTTAAGTGAAAGGGGAAGATGTAATGTATTGTAGTTATCCGAACACCCCCAACCGTACTACTGATGACGTCATGATCAAGCATTCTTAATAAAGGCAGTTACGTTACAAGAACTCATTGTGTCCACACGTACATTACAGGAGGAAGATGTAGAAGGAAGAGGAGGGGAGCAGGTTGGTGGAGGAGGAATAGGAAGAGGAGGAAGGAGAGG
Source organism: Branchipolynoe longqiensis (assembly GCA_030323885.1). Classification (NCBI taxonomy): domain Eukaryota; kingdom Metazoa; phylum Annelida; class Polychaeta; order Phyllodocida; family Polynoidae; genus Branchipolynoe; species Branchipolynoe longqiensis. The sequence goes on along the minus strand of CM059203.1, from coordinate 32,199,535 downwards.
AGATGGTGGTGGAGGAAGATGTAGAAGGAAGAGGAAGGGAGCAGGTTGATGGAGGAGGAATAGGAAGAGGAGGAGGGAGAGGAGGAGGAGGTGGAGGAAGATGTAGAAGGAAGAGGAGGGGAGCAGGTTGGTGGAAGAGGAATAGGAAGAGGAGGAGGGAGAGGAGGAGAAGGTGGAGGAAGAATAGGAAGAGGAGGAGGGAGAGGAGGAGGTGGAAGATGTAGAAGGAAGAGGAGGGGAGCAGGTTGGTGGAGGAGGAATAGGAAGAGGAGGAGGGAGAGGAGGAGGTGAGGGAAGATGTAGAAGGAAGAGGAGGGGAGTAGGTTGGTGGAGGAGAAATAGTGAGAGGAGGAAGAGGAGGAGGTGGTGGAGGAAGATGTAGAAGGAAGAGGAGGGGAGCAGGTTGGTGGAGGAGGAATAGGAAGAGGAGGAGGGAGAGGAGGAGGTGGAGGAAGATGTAGAAATATGTAGAAGAGGAGGGGAGCAGGTTGGTGGAGGAGGAATAGGAAGAGGAGGAAGGAGAGGAGGAGGAGGTGGAAGATGTAGAAGGAAGAGGAGGGCAGCAGGTTGATGGGGAAGGAATAGGAAGAGGAGGAGGAAGGATAGGAGGAGGTGGTAGAGGAAGATGTAGATAGGAGAGGAGGAAGGAGAGGAGGAGGAGGTTGAAAAGATGTAGAAGAGGAGGGGAGCAGGTTGGTGGAGAAGGAATAGGAAGAGGAGGAGGAAGAGGAAGATGCAGTTCAGGAAGAGGAGGGGAGCAGGTTGATGGAGGAGGAATAGGAAGAGGAGGAAGGAGAGGAGTAGGTGGTGGAAGATGTAGAAGGAAGAGGAGGGGAGCAGGTTGGTGGAGGAGGAATAGGAAGAGGAGGAAGGAGAGGAGTAGGTGGTGGAAGATGTAGAAGGAAGAGGAGGGGAGCAGGTTGGTGGAGGAGGAATAGGAAGAGGAGGAGGGAGAGGAGGAGGTGGTGGAGGTGGAGGAAGGAGAAGGAGCAAGGAGAGAAGGAGGTGGAGGAAGACGTAGAAGGAAGAGGAGGGCAGCAGGTTGATGGAGAAGGAATAGGAGGAGGAGGAGGACGGCGATGAGGAGGTGGTGAGGTGGAGGGGGTAAACAGGTAAGGGGGAAGGAGGGAGACGGGATGGGAGAAGAGAGAAAGAGAAGGAACAGAGGAAAAGGAGAGGAGCAGCAGCAGTTGGGGAGAGAACAGAGACATGGTAGTGGTGAAAGAGGTAGTGAAGATGGCGGTAACGTAGCAGGAGGAGAAGGGGGAGGAGAACGAGGAAGAGAAGGGGTGGTGGAAATGGTGGTAGTCGTAGATGTAGAGGGAGGAGAGGAGAAGGAGCTGGAAAGGGGAGGAGGTAGGAGGAGGAGAAGGCACATGTGGGGGGTAGGGGAGTAGAAACAGAACAGAACAGATTCATAAGAAGAAGAAGAAGAAGAAGAAGAAGAAGAGGAGGAGGAGGAGGAGGAGAAGAAGGAGGAGTATAAGATGAAGGAGAAGGAGAAGAAGGAGAAGGAGAAGTAGTAGAAGATGACATCAAGACGAGGGGACTGTGGATGTTCTGGGTGAATAATGAGGAAGAAATGAGGGAGAAAGGAAGAAATGAGGGAAACCGGAAGAAATGAGGGAAAAGGAAGAAATGGGGGAGAAAGTGAAGAAATGAGGGAGAAAGTGAAGAAAGGAGGGGAAAGGGAAGAAATGAGGGGAAAAGGAAGAAATGAGGGGGAAAAGGAAGAAATGAGGGGAAAGGAAGACATGAGGGGGAAAGGAAGAAATGGGGGAGAAAGGAGGAAATGAGGGAAAAAGAAAGAAATGAAAGATAAAAAAGGAATGAAGAGGGGATGAGGAGGGAAGAAAGAAGAAGTGAAGGAAAGACAAGAACGTAAGAGGAAATTGTAGAGGAAGAGAACGTGAACAGGAAGAGGAAGAAAGAAAGATAGAAAGGGGAAAAGGAAAGAAAGGAACTACAGGAAGGAGGAAAGAAAACGGAGTTTTTACCGTTTTCTTTGTTGGTGTTTTTTTTAAAAATTATATGCGGTAAAATGCATCACAACAATAGAACGCTAAGAACAATATGATAATTTCGGTGCCTACTTGTTGTGGCACTCTATAGTGGTTACCATGGGGACCCGCATAGCTGATACGTGACTGTAATGGAATTCTTCGTTGTATAACACACGGTGTTACATGTGTACTACCAAAAGGGAAGGCCTAGATGGTAAGAGCGCCGGTCTCAAGTGAGGAAGGTCGTGGGTTCGAACCCAGACCGAGTCAAACTAATCATTTACTAAATGGATATTTGTCGCTACCTAGCCTGGGGCTCGGTATTAATATGATAGGGTAAGGAATGGTTGGCTCAGTATCAGGATAATTTCACTGAGTGGGATATTGCGACATAGTGCTGGCGGCATGGGAACCAGTGGGGTAGAACTATAAAATGACCATGACTGTACGCTGCTAGAAGTTGGTATGTGTCCTGCTATGTGCATAGTCCGATGAAAACATAAAATTTTCAAAACCAAAACAATTATCTAGATTTGATTCTACATATCTAACTTAGATACTGGTGCACTTATTAAACATTTGTCGTCACATATTAGGGGATACTGAGTCAATTTAATAGAACCTGTTAGTGCAGAAGCTTATGGTGTTAGAGTTTTGGCAAGCTTGCCAAAATTAATTTAGCATGTTTCCATTTCAAATATCTCAAAAGTTAGCGATTTCAAATAAAAGTTACTTCCAACTAAAGTAAGGTAATAATGAACAACCTAATATGTTTATCTCAGAAAATGAGAGAAACTCAAAACCATCGGACGATGCAACTTTAATCGGGGTAAATTTCAATCGCAGACAATTGGTCTTCCTCATTCCACTGCTGCTGGTCCTACCTTATTAATCCCAAACAGCAGGCTAGATATCGACAATATTCAGTTTTTAAGCCATTGGTTTGACTCAACCAGGGTTCGAATCACATGACTTGTCAAAATGGAAAGCGGGCACTCAACTCATCCCTTAGATTTTTGTTTGTTTGGGGTTTTAGGTTCTTCAGCATCTAATGCCATATTATGATGGGTACCAACTTTGGATGCAGGTATGCAGGTATTGCAATACCTCGGGGAGTTTGACGCCCCTACCCTGCAGAGTTGTAAACCACTGCCTTGTGGTACAGGTTCTTGAAAGAACCGAAGGCTAAGGGAGTAAACCCTAAACAGAAAACCATGCCACTGTGGCAGCATCAAGGGCGGTTGATGTATGGAACTCCCAACATCTCCCGACCAGCCACTGCAGGGACAAATAGTTTTGCGCCTGTCTTGACATGTTCTTGCCAGTGTGAAACCTCTATTTGCTCCCCGAGAGAGTGCCGCTGGCAACTTGCAAAAGCCAGCAGCACTTCAACACTTTTGCAGGCAGCTTTCATGAAATGTACTCGAACGAACGGGGCTGCCCTCTATGGAAGATCTTCTGATCAAAAAGAATCTCTGGTGGACTGGACACATCTTGAGAATGTCATCAGACAGGCTACCAAAGCAGATCCTCTATTCTCAACTGTCTTCTGGCTACAGAAAGAGAGGGCACCCTCGTCTCAGGTTCAAGGATACCATCAAGAGAAACCTGAAGCTGAGAGACATTAAGACCGACTCATGGACACAACTCTCACAGCAGAGAGCTAAATGGAGAGCGGCAGTCAAGTAATGAAAGCAGTCTTTGTCGCATCGCGACCGACAGCACGATGATGATGATGATGATGATGATGATGACCGACTTTGGAACGTACACACTCATGGCGACTTTATAGTGCTGCCCTACTGGGAGACCAGGCCAGCCTGATAACCTACTCAGTCACATTATCCTGATACTGAGCAAACCAGTCCTTGTCCTATCCTATTAATGCTTGCCAACATTAATTTAGCATGTTTGCACTTCAAATATCTAACAAGTCAGCCATTTAAAATAAAAGTTACCTCAATCTAAAGTAAGGTAGATTATAACGATCAACCTAATATGCTTATCTCAGAAAATGACAGAAACTCAAAACCATCGGACGATGCAATTTAATCTTCTTTTAAATTCACCAGACTCCTTTTAATATCGACAAATGCTTGATAAGTGGGTGCCTAGTTATTGCCATGCGATACAACCTTTTAGGCTTGAAGCTGTTGATGGCAGTGACTGCATCAATGCAGGTTGTTTTGTTTTTTGGTCCATTAGTTGTCTAAGCAGGGGAAATTTCAGTCATAGACGACTGGTCTTCCTCATTCCACTGCTGGTCGATAGAAAGCCCGAGCCAACACTTTTACCGACCCAAGGGATTTTTAACCTCCCACACCACATAGACATGGTATGAGAGCAACCGGCCTTTGATGACGCTGTAAGTTATACACAGCGGTGGAAATCCAAATTGGCAGAGCTGGGGGCACGGGGAATCGAACCGCCGACCCTCAGATTAAGAGTCTGACCTAGAAAAAAGTCAGACACTCTAACCACTCCGCCACAGAGAATGCCACTGTGTAGGCATGGTGATGCTGATAAATATAATTTAAATTTAATGTTGCATAATCCGATAACTTTCAGTTTCTCCCATATTTTTAGATAAATATGTTAAGTTTATAGCTATAATTGAAAGACACAAGACTGACGTGTTATATATTGGACTTTATTACTGTAGTTTCTTAATGTTACATATCAGAGTTCAAGAGATGATTGTCTTTAAGATATTTCGAGGCTTACAGAACCTGACCCAATAGAATTCTTACAGCTTGGGTGGGTGGGACGGTAAACAAAGGATCCCGTACTGTAGGTGTTAGGAGCCGCAGCCGAGGTCGAAGTGAGCTGAAAGGCGGGCTAGTCCGTTAAAGTTAAGTTATAATGCTAGGAGGCGTGCAGGTTGAGACGGTGGCCGAAATGAGTCTATTAATAGAATAATGTTTCTTTGTATCAAAGGGGATGAGACGTCGTTCGTGCATATTCAATTATCCATGTTCTCATAACATGTATAATCTATCTGATTTTTGTTTGAAGTATCTTCTATTTTAACGGATTAAATTTGGGGATATCTGAAAGTGAAAAATGGTAAATTAATGTTGGCATGCCCATCAAAATTGTAGACACCATAGTGTTCAGCAATACCAAGTTCTGTTAAAAATTCACTTTGTATTATTCCCTTCTATGCAGCAATAAATGATTATTGAGTGCACCGATATCTAAGTTGTAGAATCAAATCGAGGTTAATTATTTGCAGGCATGGGATTGGGTGCAGGGAAAAAAAAAACCTGAATTTCTTTTTAGGTTATCATGGGGACACATAGATAAAAGATTCACCCCGTACTTCCAGTACAGGGGTGAAAACCAACCCATTAATTAACTGAGCTTGTAAATTCTTAATTTAAGAAGCAGAATATATTCTTTATGTCAATCAATCAATAGTTCCGTCTATTGATTGATTGACATAAAGAATATATTGTGCTTCTTAAATTAAGAATTTACAAGCTCAGTTAATTAACCCAGCATGTCAAAATTCTTCGACATGCTGGGTTAATTAACTTTATGTATGTCTTTATATTTACCCGCTACTTTTAAGTTGGAAAATATAATAAAACATATACTTTAATGCAATTTAAAAGTGAAATCAATGGCGTTCTCTGGCCGCCATCTTGTCTTTTTGCATTCTCTCCCATTTCACCAACTCTGTGTTGATATAAGTAACCATTTGACACTGGTGCCAGGCATTCTACTTCCCGTTCCATACTAAAGCTATTTTCGCCCGTATTTAGACTACGTTGTCGTTCACCCGTGTACTGGAAGTACGGGGTGAATCTTTTATCTAGGGGACACACAACATCCCACTGAGTCGCGAGAGGGATGCAAATAGTGTATTTCAGAGGTGTTGCGCCAGCCAGAAAAAAATTGAATTCCAGTTAAAACCGGAGAAATCACATGCCTGTATTTGGTATATAAAAAGTGGATGGTTTTATCAGGCTATGCAGCTTTAAGAATAAGATACATCACTTTACAACAGCAAATGTAAATAAATATAAAGGGGTTAAATGACCACGGAAGAGTTCATTTGCTGTCATTACTGGGGGAGGGGAGGCAGCCTGGGCAGCTGCCACACGCACCTGTCAATCACACACCTCCTCCCAGTAGCCTCACTCCCTAACAGCCAATCAGAGGCCCCCCTCTCCCACTCTCTTCCTCAAGCCTCTGCTTCCGCCTACTTCTCCACTCTTCCACTGATACTCGTCAGCTGCACATCTCTTCTAAAATGTATGTCACTACTGTATTAACTTGCCCGTTCATAAAAAAACACTGTAGATATGTTGATGATCAATTTATCATTATTGCATAACTTCACGCTCATGTCAGACTTCGCCTGCGCGCAAGCTCAACCGTGCACAACCTAAACCGAATGCGCCGACGCTGACGATTGTCTTGAGAATAAAATTATGTTATCCCCACTTCTGCTTCCGCGTTCCTCCCTGCCCATGCCAGTAATGATTTAATCCACTTCAGCTTGATATATAGTATCAAATCTAGATTAATTATTTTGGTTCGGAAATTTCATACTTTCATCGTAATATGCAGCTTTAAGTTTAACACACATATTCTGGTAATTCTTTAAAACTGCACAGTCCGTTGACAGCATAACATTTTCTAAACCAAACTACTTCCCTAGACTTGATTCAAAATATTCTTCTGAGATATTTGTGCATTCATTAAGCATGTACTGCTATTTTCACTTCAAATATCTCCAATGTTAACACGTTTAAAAGAAAATTTAAAATGAAATAAAACAAAGTGGCGACTTAACATATTTATCTAAAATATGCAGAATTTCAGAACCATCAGACTGCAATTTGCCAGAAGGAAAGCGGTTGTTACTTGTTCGGCCACCCTACCCCGTTTGACCTAGTTGGTTGGAGTTTTACATCCTGGCAACATCTAAGGTCATATCAGAACGGGTACCGACTTGTGACAGTGCACACTCATGGTGACTTTATAGTGCTGCCCCACTGGGAGACCAGGCCACAAGCAGCATGACCTGATATCCCACTCAGTCACATTATACTGACACTGAACCAACCAGTCCTTGCCCTATCCCAATAATGCCAAGTCCCTGGCTAGGTAGCGATAAGTATCAATTTGATAAGTCATTGGTTTGACTCGACGAGGGTTCGAACCTGCAGGGTCGAATCCCACGATCTACCAAAACGGGAAACGGAGGCTCAACTCATTCGGCCACCCCGTCTGGTACTCTATTAAGATAGTGTGATACATTCATATTTTACAAGGTATGTGAAACAGCATTATGCCTAATGTGTAATCGTCGAGACTAGAGGATGCAGCGTTTACTCGTAAAAGCAATATTTGTGTTGTCAAATAGCTGCACTCTCTACATAAATAATACGGCCAGTCCCCTCACCCGCACCCTCCTCATGGGATGCATTAATGCTGCCACTGTGCACAATGTGCCGAAAGCGAAACTACATTTCCATAAAGGCCCCGTCACACCTCACCGGATTGAGCAATGGACATAATTGTCTAGTCCGGTGGTGATAAGTATCAAAATGTGTCAAAGTGTTGCGAAAGCCACCGAACGAACGGACATGAAACGGACACGAAACGGACATGAACGGATAGCCAATGGACGAAACGAACTCAAACCGGACAAGAACCATAGACGTCAGTCCGGCGGCATCCGTTCTTAGTTTTGTGCATGTTCAAAACTTGTACGGACACAAAATGGACTTTGTTCAGTTTCTGTCCATGTGATGTGTGACCGGGGCTTTAGGACCAGACGGGATGGCCGAATGAGTTAGAGCGTCCGTCTCCCGGGCTGGTAGATCATGGGATCGTAGGTTCGAAGCCTTTGTGATATTACTGAATGCCCGGCCACGTTTGGGACAGCAGATAATATTACAAAACTCTCCCCTTCATATCACTTATCTATAAGCTCATTAACCAATACTAAGGAAGAATGAAGACAAGTCACACAGATAAACAGTGGGGAAGTTGTGCTTTAATAACATCAACTCCTGCCCACCTACCAGTGACCTAGCATCCACACCCCTTACGTTCCAGCCACAGAAGATATCATTACCTCTTTAGCCTGTATAGAAAGCAGTGTCTACAGCCCATGGGACAGGAGTCCTATGGCTGTGTACACACTCAATTGGAATATATGAATGTTGCTAGCATCAGACAGAGTGTCTGGGGTTCCTGCTCAAGAGTAGGTGTGTCTCACTCAAGAGCCAGGAGTAGAGTGATCTCTCTTCAGTGTGTCTGAAGCAGAATCTTGAATAACTAATGAATCTCAGAATGAGGCTAGTGTGGTCAGAGAACCAAGGTAGTGTAGGTCACTGGGCAGTCCCACAGTCAGCCAATCAGGCGCCCCCACAGCTGGGGTGGGAGCCAACCCCCAGTGGAGGTGGCTGTCACTCAACTCAGCTGCAGGTGGCACCCTGGGCCCGTATGCAGGAGCCAGTGGTATTCGGTGGTAGCGAGCCAAAACGGTGTTAGGTTTGAATTTCCCAGGTAGGGGCGAAAAGTGGTATGCACGAGTCGGTGATAGGCCTAACACCAAAGGCTTAACCGGTGGTACCTTACCTCTGATAGATAGGAGGTATAGCGAGTTTATTAGGCCCAAATCTATTCAATGCTGTCATATTTAACAGAATTACATACGCAATAAGTGAAATTTTATCAATTTAACCCTAAATTCGAAGCGTTATTAAGGCTACCGCCGCATTGGCGGCGATATTAATAGTTATATTTTCGAATGGACGAACATAAAGTAAACAAATCGCCGCAGCCGCCGCATCGACGTCACTGTCCATACTGGCGGTGGCGGCGGTTTGTTTACTGTACCTTCGTCGATTCGAAAATATAACTATTAATATCGCCGCCAATGCGGCGGTAGCCTTAATAACGCTTCAAATTTAGGGTTAAATTGATAACATTTCACTTATTGCGTATGTAATTCTGTTAAATATGGTCGCATTGAATAGATTTAAGCCTAATATATGGGTACAGATGCAGAGGGATTTCCCAAATCTATAAATAACTTCACGTGTAGCTATAATCAAAGTGTTACGCGCTCCTGCATAGCACTTGACACAGTTCCCGACGTCGGCGATAGCTACCCGGTAATAGGATGTAACACCAAAACCCGCTACCACCGACTCCTGCATACAGGCCCTGAGTGCATATGCAAATGAGGCTGTGGTGGGCCCATCCCACGGTCATGGGTGGGCAGGTAGTTGCAACAGTTACAATAGATCTCTGTTAATATGACTTTTTCTCCAATTGCACTCCTTATGGATGCATAGAGAAACGTCAATAATCATGTACTGTCTTGTTATATCAGAACATCTCTTCAGTAATCTCAGGCATCATATATAACATATATTTCACATCACTTATTATTATGTACAATGGGAGTGGAATACTATTGCTTTTAGTTTACATAACATTGTCCCCACTCCGTCGCCCAAGAATAATAATGCTCTCTGCCAATATATAATTCTCAACCGAAAATCTGTATATTTTTACAACTGGATTGAGCAATGGACAGAATTGTCTATCCCAGTCGTGATAAGTATCAAAATGTATTAAAATGTGCTAAAGTGTTGCGAAGGCCGCTGGATGAACGGACATGAAATGGACATGAACGGATAGCCAATGGACGAAACAAACTCAAACCGGAAAAAAACCATAGACGTCAGTCTGGCGGCATCCGTTCTTAGTTTTGTGCATGTTCAAAACTTGTACGGACACAAAATGGACGTTGTTCGGTTTCTGTCCGTTTCCCCCAATCCGGTGACATGTGACTGGGGCTTTAGGACCAGATGGGATGGCCGAATGAGTTAGAGCGTCCGTCTCCCATGCTGGTAGATCGTGGGGTCGTAGGTTCGAACCCTGGTAGAGTCAAACCAATGACTTAAAAAATTGATACTTGTCGCTTCCAAGCCAGGCGCTCGGCATTAATAGGAAAGGGCAAGGACTGGTTGGCCCAGTGTCAGGATAATCTGACTGAGTGGGATATCAGGTCATGGTGCCGGTGGCCTGGTTTCCCAGTGTGACAGCACTATAAAGTCGCCATGAGTGCGCACTATCACAAGTCAGTACCAGTCCTAATATGACCTTAGATGTTGCTAGGATGTAAAACAACAACAAACAAAACAAACAAACATAAATGAGGTTCTTTGGCTGGCTCTACTGGATGGCAACATACATTTGTTTGTTCGTTGTTTTACGTCTTAGCAACATCTAAGGTCATATCAGGACAGGCAACATACAAGTTTATTTGTTTGTTGTTGTTTTACATCCTAGCAAAATCACATTACAAGAAAAACAGGTTCTTCTAGGTCAAAACAAACCCACAAAAAAATAAGTAAAAAACACAGCAGAATATATAATAGGTCATCAGCATCTATGGGTATCCTGCCAGTGTGTCAGGATAATGTGACTGTGTGGGATATTGGGTCATGGTGCCGGCGGCCTGCCTCACCCAGTGGGACAGCACTATAAAACCGCCATGAGTGCGCACTGTCACAAGTCGGTAGCCGTCCTGATATTACTTAAGATGTTGCTAGGACGTAAAACAACTACCAACACAAACGCTACTGTGCACAGTGTGCTGAAACTAAATTTCCATAAATGAGTTTTTTTTCGATGGCTCTGGTGGATGGCAACATACATTTGTTTGTTTGTTGTTTTACGTCCTAGCAACATCTAATGTCATATCATTATCAGGACAGGCAACATACAAGTACAACAGGTTATTCTAGGTAAAAATTAAAAACCAACCCCAAAAAAAAACAATGGGATATATATATATAGTAGCTCATCAGGATGCATGGGTATGGCTGGTTGGTTGGTGTTTCATGTCCTAGCAATATTTAAGGTCATCTAAGAAAATAAGACATAGCTATGATGCAGATTATCCAGCAAAGCGTCAGTAAATCAACAAATAAATCAATCAATCAATCAATCAATAAAAAGGAGGATTTATTTCAACTGTAGAGAGACCTAACAGTGCTCGCAGTTTGACTGGTTTTAACTTAACCACAGCCTTCGGTTTCTGTTGCTCTGAAATCACTCCCCACTCAGAATAGTTCCGCTTGTAGGGAAATTGTTTTATACAATTTACTTTCTTCTTCATCGTGTCCTTCCACCAGTTATCTCAAGGGATTTTTTTAGCAGAGGTATGATCTTTATTCATGGGACGTGCTCTCGATGGTGGATTGGTGGTAGCAGGATTTGCAATCAGATAGCTGATTCACAGGGCTGTGATGTGGACGCTCCTGCTGTGGCCAGTTTGTTGATAGAAAGCCTGGGCCTACACTTTTACTGACCCAAGGGATTTTTAACCTCCCACACCGCAAAGACATGGTATGAGAGCAACCGGCCTTCGATGACGCTGTAAGTTCTACACAGCGGTGGAAATCCAAATTGGCAGAGGTGGGGGGGGGCACGGGGAATTGAACCGCTGACCCTCGGATCAGGCATCCGACATAGAAAAAAGTCAGACACTCTAACCACTCCGCCACAGAGAACACCACCACCGCAATTTACTAATTGCACTTGATTTGGCTGCTTACAGTTACAATGATCTCAAATTGATTGTGATAGTTATAATTGTATAGCTTTATTGTTTATTCCAATAAATTGCTTACTCATTTAAATTCGTTTAACATTTGTTAAATTCTAAACCCTTAGATATATGGGCTGAAACGTGAAAGCCCAAGTAGCCCTCCACAGAAGCAAGCTTTAAGTGCCTGTCACACTATGCCGGATTGAGCAATGGACAGAACTGTCTAGTGCGGTGGTATTCGGGCGTGATAAGTATCAAAATGTATTAAAATGTGTCAAAATGTTGTGATATCGGGCCAAAAGCCGCTGGATGAACGGACATGAAACAGACATGAACGGACGGTAAGCGGACTAAACGGACTCAAATCGGAAAGAAACGTAGATGTAAATCCCGTGGCATCCGTTCCAAGTTTTGTGCATGTTCAAAACTTCTACCGGATTGGACCGGATATCAACGGACACAAACCGGACTTTGCCGGATATCAACGGACTTTGTTCGGTTTCTTTCCGTTTCCCCCAATCCGGTGATGTGTGACAGGGCCTTTAAAGTCTATGCATAGTGGGGCTTTTAGGTTTGCATATATATTACCGTTCGAAATGAGTCTTGTCCACTTGTCCGAGCCATGTGTTTGTTGTTTTACGTCCTAGCAACATCTACAGTCACATCAGGACGGGTACTGACTTGTGACAGTGCACACTCATGGCGACTTTATAGTGCTGCCCCATGGGGAAACCAGGCCACCAGCACCATGACCTGATACCCCACTCAGTCACTTTATCCTGACACTGAGCCAACCAGTCCTTGCCCTATCCTAATAATGCCGAGCGCGAGGCTAGGAAGCGACAAGTATAAATTTGTATGTCATTGGTTTGACTCGATCAGGATTAGAACCCACAAACTCATGGGTTCGGTTCCCCCGATCTCCCAAAACAGGACACGGACGCTCTACTCATTCGGCCACCCCCGTCTGGTGCCGGGGCATAGTGAGAGTAGCCACAGAGAGTAGGCATAGTGAGAGTAGGCACAGACAAGCAGAAAATGGCGTCAGCTTTTCGATTGGACAAGTGAGAATTTTGGGCTGAAAAATATGTACTTCGGGATTGTATTTGCTTATCGTTATATGTATACATAAATACGTATGTACAAACATACATGCAAACGAGAGGCCAAATGCAGAAAAGTGAAAATTCAGGCAGACAAGTAAAATTCACGTTAGACTTGTCCTATGGAAAAGTAAAAAATGTTGCTTATTTCTATCACTCTATCTATCTATATATATATATATATATATATATATATATATATATATATATATATATATATATAATAATAGATTTAAATAGCATTTTGAATGCTATATATGAATGAGCAATAAAAACTATAACTATATATGTGGTGTATATATTTTGGTTTATAAGTTTATAAATGTGCAGTGAGTGACTTGTTAGTAACGTGGTCTGAGCAGTGATGGTGGTAGCCGGATGTAGGAGTGGGTGGATGATGAGGCGGTAATGTTGGGGGTGAATGTGGGGTTAGGAGTGGAGGTGGGGGAGGGGGGGAGGGGGTAGAAAGGGTGGGAGAGGAGAAGGGGTTGGAGAGGGGGGAGAGGGAGAGGGGGGAGGGGAGAGGGGAGGGGGGAGGGGGAAAGGGCAGGGAAGTGTGGGGAGAGGGAGGACTGGGAGGGGTGGGAGAAGGGGTAGGAGAGGAGGGTGGCGAGAAGGAGTGGCGAAGGGGAGAGGTAGGGGATGGGGAGAGGGATGGGGAGATGGAGGGGGAGAAGGGGTAGGAGAGGGGGAGAGGGAGAAAGGGTAGGAGAGGGGGTGAGAAGGAGTGGCGAAGGGGAGAGGGAGGGGATGGGGAAGAGGGATGGGGAGATGGAGGGGAGAGGGAGAAGGGGTAGGAGAGGGGGTGAGAGAGAGGGATGGGGAGGGAATGGGAGAATGAGTGGAACAGGAAAGGGAGGGGGCAGACAGTAGGGGGGTGGACGGGAGGTGGAGGTGGTGGAGGAGGTGGAGAGGGAGGGCAGGAGGAAGGGGAGGTGGAGGGGGAGGTGGGTGGAGTAGGACATGAGAATAAACATCCATGTCCTAGTTGGTCAAGTACAGTATTTACCCAGGGTGGGGGAGAGAGGGGATGGGGAGTGGGAGAGGGAGATGGATAGGGCGGGGGGATAGGGAGGTGGAGGGGGGAGAGGGAGGGAGAGGGAGGGGAGATGGAGGTGGAGGAGGAAGGGAAGGGAGGGGGAGAGGGGGAGGAATAGGGAGAGTGGGTGGGAGGGAGGATGGGGGAAGGGAGAGGGGTGGGAGAAGGGGATGGGAGGTGGAGTGGGGGAAGGGAAGAGGGAGAGGAGGTGGAGAGGGCTATGGGGTGAAAGAGGGGGAGGGGGAGGGGGGTAGGGTAGGTAGGGTAGGGGAGAGGAGGGGGCGGGGGTGGGGGAGGGGATGGGAGAGGGAGTGGGGGAGGGGGAGGGGGAAGGGAAAGGGGGAAGAGGAGGAGAGAGGTAGTGGGTGGACGAGGGGATGGGGAGGGGTGGTGGGCGGAGTAGGACGTGACACGTCTACGTCCACGTCCTAGTTGGTCAAATACTGTATTTACCCAGGACACAGTCAGAGTTACCCAGCGGACCTGAGCTGCTCACACATCTCTGGCACATGACCATGACCTACTTTCAGCTAAGTAGGTGAAACTGGGTCCTAATAATGTCGGCAACAGTGGAAGACAACCGGAAATGAAACCAATGTTATGTGATAACGCTGTATGGTAATAGTGCTGGATGGTGAAAGCTTGCAGGGTAGTATTGTTGTATGAAAATGATGCACAGTCGCCATATATGACAATGTTGTATAATGATGTATGATAATAAGGTTGTATGGTAACAATGTTGTATGATAATGTAGTACTCTGCACTGACCTCTCGGGCAAGGAGCCGCATAGACAGGTAGGCGTGGGTAGTGTGTTGATATGAGAAGCCTTGGTGGTGTAATGTTTAGCACACTGGCCCGGAATGCAAAGAGATGTGGGTTCTAGTCCCGCTCTATGCACAATATTTCCCATTTTCATCACCCCCACGACAGTGGTTGCCATGACCATGATCCTGTACAAGATATGCATTGTACAGTTGTTGAACCTACCCTGTGTATATTTGTGTAAGTGCAGTGCCTGTATGTATGTAATTGTAAGCATTACAAGACTGACAATTCCAGGGGGGACGAGTGTAGTGATCTGCACTGACCTCTCAGGCAAGGAGCCGCATAGACAGGTAGGCCTGGGTAGTGTGTTGATATCAGAAGCCTAGGTAGTGTAATGGTTAGCACACTGGCCCGGAATGCAAAGAGATGTGGGTTCGAGTCCCGCTCTAGGCACAATATTTCCCATTTTCATCACCCCCATGACACTGGTTGCCGTGACCATGATCCTGTACAAGCTATGCGATGTATGGTTGTTGAACCTACCCTGTGTATGTATGTGTTTGTGCATTGCCTATATATGTGCTCTATAATCTATTATGGGAATATAAACAAGGACACTACCCCATAGCAGTTCTCTTCCTTTACTTAGTCTCTGACCTAATCTCATTGAGCTAGTACTACCCAACCTCATATGCCTAGATTAGTTCCTTCATTCTCCACTGCACTGCCACCTGTGAGTGGCTCATGACTGCATGATACCAGCTGCGCCTGGTCACTACCACTGCCGCTCCCGCTCAGCAGGACGGATTTTAATTTGTAATTGTAAGCATTAAAAGAATTACAATTCCGGGGGGACGAGTGTAGTAGTCTGCACTGACCTCTCAGGCAAGTAACCACATAGACAGGTAGGCGTGGGTCGTGTGGTGATATCAGGGAGCCTAGGTAGTGTAATGGTTAGCACACTGGCCCGGAATGTAAAGAGATGTGGGTTCGAGTCCTGCTCTAGGCACAATATTTCCCATTTTCATCACTGCCACAACAATAACAATGCATCATAACCATATATGACAATGTTGTATAAAAATGTATGATAACAATGTTGCATGGTACCAATAACAATGCATGGTAACATGACAATGGTGTATAACAATGCACAAAAACAATGTTGAAAGGTAACAATGTTGTACGATAACAATGAATGGTAACCATATGACAATCTTGTATAAAGTTTATGATAATAATGTTGTATGGCAACAATGCTGTATGATAAAAATGCCTGGTAATGTTTGTTTGTTGTTGTTTTAGGTCCTAGCAACATCTAAGGTCATATCAGGACGGGTACCGACCTGTGACAGTGCGCACTCATGTCGACTTTATAGTGCTGCCTACTTGGAAATCAGACTGCTGGCACCATTACCCGATATCCCACTCAGTCACATTATCCTGAGACTGAGCCAACCAGTCCTTGCCATATCCTAATAATGCCAAGCACCAGGCTAGAAAGTGATAAGTATCAATTTTAAAGTCATTGGTTTGACTCGACCAGGGTTCAAACCCATGAAGATTCGGATCCCCCGATCTCCCAGAATGGGAGTCGGGCGCTCGACTCATTCGACCAGAGTTCGAACCCACGATCTACCAACATGGGAGACAGGTTGGTCGTTATGACTTGCACTACCTTGAGGCAACATTTATTACAGATGGCTAACATTTTGGACATATTTGAAGTGAAAACATACTAAATTACGTCTTGGATGAATACGGAAATAGAGTTAAAATATGGTGACGCAGCGTTATACTTATAGCGACACCGCCAACTTCATCAGAAAGAGCTTCTATGAAGTGCCTCTCACATTATGCCGGATTGAGCAACGGACACAATTGCCTAGTCTGGTGGTGATAAGTATCAAAATGTATTAAAATGTGTCAAAGTGTTGCGACATCGGGTCCACGAACGGACATGAAACGGACATGAATGGATAGCCAACGGACGAAACAAAATCAAACCTGACAAGAACTGTAGATGTCAATCCGGCAGCATCCGTTCCTAGTTTTGTGCATGTTCAAAACTTGTACGGACACAAACCGGACATTGTTTGTTTTCTGTCTGTTTCCCCTAATCCGGTGAGGTGTAACAGGGCCTTTAAAGACCAGACGGGATGGCCGAATGAGTTGAGCGCCCGACTCCCGTTCTGGGAGATCGGGGGATCCGAATCTTCATGGGTTTGAACCCTGGTCGAGTCAAACCAATGACTTTAAAATTGATACTACCACTTTCTAGCCTGGTGCTCGGCATTATTAGGATATGGCAAGGACTGGTTGGCTCAGTCTCAGGATAATGTGACTGAGTGGGATATTGGGTCATGGTGCAGCGGTCTGATTTCCCAGTGGGGCAGCACTATAAAATCACAATGAGTGTGCACTGTCACAAGTCGGTGCCCATCCTGGTATGACCTTAGATGTTGCTAGGATGTAAAACAACAACAAACAAAGCTTCTATTAAATTGACTTAGCATTCCATCTATGCGGGAACAAATGGTTAACAAGTGCACCAGTATCTAATACCCCAGTCATACGAGGCCTGCGTTCGCTTACGATCGATTCCAGACGTCAAAACGTCCTCATTCTGCCCTCCGTATGTGCTGGCGCCGTGAGGACGCCAACCTCCCAGCGTCCATTTAGAAAATTTTGGAAGCAAGGAGGTTGCAAGTGCTGCACTTGCAACCTCCTTGCGACCAGTTTGGTCGGCGCCATTAAAAAGTGGTTGGTGACCTTGTGCAACCCTGTCGCCGACCCCTCCGTTGGTGCCAACCTGGTGCTGATCTGACGCCGACCTAGCGGCGCCAAAATAATCAATGAGGCGCTCACCGGGTGGTCGGTGCTATGGCGCCAACCCGGTGCCGCCCTCCTGGCACTGCCATGGCGCCGACCACGTATTTGAATCAATGTATCGAACGGGAAGCTGGGAGGTTGTCGTCTTTTTGGGCATAAGGAGTTTGGCGGCGAATGCTGGCTCTCGTGTGACTGGGGTATAAGTTGGATATGTACGATCAAATCTAGGTTACTGTTGATACTTGGTAAAGTTTGTTTTTGGCAGATTATGCAGTCTTATCCTAAGGAGTGTCTGCAGATCAGACCTCGCGTTTACAATGTAACCAACCATGTGAGTCTGAACAAACAGAGAACACCTGGTCAGGGCTAGTGGGTGAGGGGGAGGAGGGGGAGGGGAGGAGGGGAGGAGGGGAGGAGGAGGAAGAGGGGGAGAAGTGGAGGACGGCGACGAGAAGGGGAGGAGGAGGAGAGGGGGGGGGGGGACGGCGACGAGAAGGGGAAGAGTAGAAGGAGGGGGAGGATGGCGACGAGGAGGAGGGGGTAGTGGGAGGAGGGGGGGAGGGGGAGAAGAGGGTAGGGTGGAAGGGAAGGGTTAGGTGAAAGGGGGAGGATGGTAGTAGGGGGATGTTAGGGGAGGAGAGGAAAGGGAGGGGAAAGGAGGAAAGGGAGGGGAAAGGAGAGAAGGGAGAGGAGGGAAGAGGGAGAAAGGTAGGGTGTATGCTAGAGGCGCAGAGGGGAGTGGAGGCGAGAGGGGGGGGGGCAGAGGGGAGAGTAGCTGAGGGGAAGGGGGAGGAAGATAGAGGAAAGGTGGGAAGGGAGAGGGGGGGGGGGGAGATAGGAGGCGGACGGGAGGGGGCAGGGGGCAGAGGGGAGGGGGGAGGGGGCAGAGGGGAGGGGGGCAGAGGTGAGGTGAAGGGAGGGGCAGAGGTGAGGTGGGGGACAGAGGTGAGGGGCAGAGGTGAGGTGAGGGGAGGGGAGGGGAGGGGACGGGAGGGGATGGGGACGGGAGGGGAGGGGAGGGGAGGGGAGGGAGAGGGGAGGAGAGAGGAGGGGGGAGAGGAGGGGAGGGGAGAGGGGGGAGGGGAGGGGAGGGGGGAGAGGGCGAGAGAGGAGGGGGTGGGAAGGGAGGAGAGGGGAGAGGAGGGGAGGGGAGATGAGGGGATGAGAGGGGAGGGCAGGGGAGCAGAGGGGGAAGGGGGGGGGGGGGCAAGGGGAGTGAAGAGGAAGGGGAGCGGAGAAGGGGGGGGGGGGCAGAGGGGAGGGTGGCAGGAATGGAAGGGTGATGGGGAGGGGGTCAAGGTCCGCCGTTTGTGCGTTCTGGGACATGTGTGACTTGAGTGACTAGGTAATGGGACCAGATTGTTGCGTCCTTACTGACCACAATCTTAACCCGTGCCACCGTTCACAAACACTTTGATCACGTCACTCAGGACGCTCCTATGTCAACAACGGGAGGACCCGGTGCCCGACTGAGCAGAGCACTCGGAACCTGGTTAAGGTGTCACGTCCATATATATCTTCTTATTATATTCCTTCGTTCATTTTTGTTTAATTATTGTATTTTTTATTGGTGTTATCATATTATTTTGTAATAATAATGTAATAATAATAATAACAATACAAAATAATATGATTGATTGGTAAAGCAACCACCAATCAATCATATTATTGTGTATTGTTGTTATTATTACATTATTGTTGTATTATTTATTAATATTGTTGTTATTATTACATCATTGTCATTGCATTGTTTATTATTATTACATTATTGTTATTGTATTGTTTATTATTGTTGTTATTGCCACATTATTTGTATTGCATTGTTGATTATTATATAATGATCATTATTTCATTATTATTATTATTACCTCTGGTTGTTAATAGAACAGAATGTGGGGAAAAGTATGACAAAATAAGCACACAGGTGAACTTGACGGCGTTATTGTTGTTATTGTTGTTGATGTTATTGTTGTTGTTACTGGTGTTACTGTTCTTCCCACAGTTGTAACCGTTGTTGTTACTGTTGTTGTTGTTACTGTTGTTGTTATTGTTGAACATCCGCTACTTTTATCAAAGCAAGCTACATTTCTAACCGAAATGGGCCAAGTCAGACGCCCCAACCGAACCGAGCTTTGCCTACTTCAGAGCAGTCTAGTAGGTATCCAGGCTGCTCAGTCCTTCCCCCCGCCCCCCCCCCACCCCCCCCTCCCGCCCCCCCCCCCCCCCCCACCAACACCACTACGACTCAACTGACATCTCAGGCAAGGAGCCACATAGACAAGTGGCCGTCGATAGGTTGATTGCATCAGCAAGCCTAAATGGTTAGCACACGTATGGTTTGTTTTGTTTGTTGTTGTTTTACGTCCTAGCAACATCTAAGGTAATATCAGGACGGGTACCGACTTGCGACAGTACACACTCATGGCGACTTTATAGTGCTGCCCCACTGGGATATCAGTTTGTTTGTTTGTTGTTTTATGTCCTAGCAACATCTAAGGTCATATCAGGACGGGTACCGACTTGTGACAGCGCGCACTCATGGCGACTTTATAGTGCTGTCTCACTGGGAAACCAGGCCACCGGCACCATGACCTGATATCCCACTCAGTCACATTATCCTGACACTGAGCCAACAAGTCCTTGCCCTATCCTAATAATGCCGAGCACCTGGCTAGGAAGCGACAAGTATCAATTTTAAAGTCATTGGTTTGACTTGACCAGGGTTCGAACACACGACCCCACGATCTACCAGCACGGGAGACGGACGCTCTAACTCATTCGGCTATCCCAGCTGTGGCAAGTATCAATTTTTAAGTCATTGGTTTCGCCCATGAATTCAAATCCCACAATCTATCAAAACGGGAGACGGACGCTCAACTCATTCGGCCATCAAGTCTGGTCTTATATTCAAATGGTGCTGGTGGAAGTTAGTTGGTCCCGGGGAGGGTCCCGGCGGGCAGTGACATTGCTAAAATTCCGGACGCCATTGTCGACATGGCTGCAGTCACGAACACCGTCACCCTGTATGGACCTGCACTTAGGTAATAATAGTTACAGGCATGATTCGGAGAAGGGTGAGGCGTGGGGGGGGGGGGGGGGGGGGGAGGTACGATGGGGGGGGGAGGGCGTCGAATGTGGGTCACCTGTATGGAGCTTGTGTGTGTGTGTGTGTGTGTGTGTGGTTGTGTGTGTGTGCGTGTGTGTGTGTGTGTGTGTGTACGTCAGACAGGTAGCAGGTTGGTTGTTGGAGTTTTATGTCCTGGCAACATATAATGGTCATATCAGGACGGGTACCGACATGTGATAGTGCACACTCATGGTGGCTTTTATAGTGCTACCCCACCGGGAGACCAGGCCACCAGAAATATGACATGATATCCCACTCAGTCACATTATCCTGACACTAAGCCAACCAGTCCTTGCTATATTCTAATAATGCCGAGCGCCTGGCTAGGAAGCTACAAGTATACATTTTTAAGTCATTGGTTTGACTCGACCCGGGTTCGAGGCCATAGATTTGATTCCCACGATCTATCAAAACGGGAGACGGACGCTCAACTCATTCGGCCATCCCGTCTGGTAATGGTTGCTGAAGAAGGACTGAAGCTGGTACCTGGCGTGTGTGTGTATGTGTGTTAGTGTAGATGTCAGGTAGGTACATGAGGGAGGGGGGCAGGGTTTCCCCCTCCCCACCACAGCGCAATCCTTAAGGCCCAGTCACATCTTACCGGACTGGGGAACCGGACACTGTCCGATGAAATACGGCAATGTCCGGTACCCATCCGGCGGTGTCCGGTACAAGTTTTGAACATGCACAAAACTTCTACCGGACACCGCCGGACTGACGTGTCCAGTTGGTGTCCGGTTCATGTCCGGTACCCAGCCGTACGTGTCCGATACCCATCCGTTGGTGTCCGGTTTGTGTCCATTTTGTCTGGTTCCCATCCGTTAAGTGTCCGGTTCTCGTCCGATACATGTATGGTACATGTATGGTACATGTATGGTACATGTATGGTACATGTATGGTACTTGTTCGGTGGCCCGGCAGCAATTGACCCAATAACGCTCCATTTCGGCACATTTCGATACATTTTGTGACCGGACAGCACCGGACTAGACAATTCTTTGTCCGGTTCATGTCCGTTGCTCAATCCGGTAAGGTGTGACAGGCGCTTTAAAGTTGCATAATGCAATGAAAGTGCTGTAATGGAGAGTTTCTTATTCCGCTTCAGGAATAAAAGGGAGTAACATAACATTGAGATAGCTTTGAACCCCAGGGCGCTGCCTGGTTTATTCCGCCAAGGTCGGAATAGGAATAGACCTGCCAGTGTCCACATGGATAGCCCGTAAGCTCTTCCTCCGGGAGTGTCCGTTAGCAATGGGTGGAACAGTTCACCCTAGGGATTGTTCCTGCCAGCATGCTGCCACCTGTTGCTACTTTGGAGCAACAGGGTGTAAAAATATACGGTCTTTTGGTCGTGATAGCCGAGTTTGGAATCATATCAATATCTTGGGCGATGGAGTTGGGGACCATTGTTATCTAATAGTGATGCAATGTGTGCCCCCTCGTTGTGTGACATACAAATAACTATGTGTAAATGTTATGAAGCACGGTGACTGGGATTGCAGTATGATGTCCGGATATTAAGATACGGTTACTAATTACAGAAATGTTCCCTCCATGCACCACGAAGAGTGCAAATGGAGAGGGGCATAGATTATTGTTTACTGTAACTGTATGACGACTACAGCATGCATACATTACGGACACCATGTGCCCTGGGGTTGAGTGACAGGTGTCCCCTCTTGGGTGTCATCCCTTCCAGGATGCAGAGGTGTCTGATTAGCTGGTTGTGTGAGCCCAGTCACCCTTGAACTCCTTGCATTTGCTGGACAGACCACACACTCACTCCAAAGGAAGCAGTTCTACCAAAGGAAGCAGTTCACCACTGAGCTGTGTGTAACACACATAGGACTTAGGTTCAATGGGCTGTAGGCACTGATTTTGATTGAACAAGCAGGAACCATATGGGTCTGTGTAGCAGGTTGTAAGTGAGTCAGGGTGGCAGGTCACTAGTAGGTGAATAAGAGTTGTAGCAATAAAGCTCAACCATATCACTGTCAATCTTGCGTGACTTGTCTCCCCTTTCTTTCTTATGAGTGGTGTTTTGGTATTTAGTGGGGGGTGGGGGGGGGGGGGCACTGGAAGACAGTTGCCAGGATCCTCCTGATAGTAGTGAGTATAATTATAAAGCTGTATTCACATGGGCGAGTTAAAACGCCTCACGCAAAACCACTTGCGTAGTTCGACTCAGATTTGCCGTGTGAATGCACGGCTGAGGCGTTTTAGGGCTGAATCGATTCATATAAATCGTTTATTGTAAAACGCTTCGCGAGGTGGTCTACAGGAACTGATCTATGTTGAAACGTTTTATCTTGCCCGTGTGAACGCATATGAAGCGATTCATGACGTCACACGCATGCGCAGTCGAGACCTTGGTTTGTTGACTTTCTGGTCGATCAAAAGCGCATATTATATAATTTAGTCTATGAAACCACTAGCTGCGCACATATATTTTTTTCATCATTTATTTTTAGGGTTTCACTGCCCAGCAGAAGTTTTGACTGTTCCAAACCAATATGATTCAGTGCTTACATATCTAGGTCGAACCCACACTCTCTCGGCCGACGTCGACGAACCCAAACTGGCACTGGTTAGTATCGACTTGCTCATGCGCTGATATCGATTTCCGGCCCAAGTACTGCCCGTGTAAATGCGCGTCTAAATCGATTCATATGATTCGCCTTGTCTAGATAGCTTTACATTTTGCCCGTGTGAATACAGCTCAAGAGGAGTAACTGCGACGGCCAGCAGTAGATTCTTCAAGCGGTCAGCATAATCACCATTGCCAGCCACCATGTGGTAACTGGGGCTCATTATGGACTACTCGTACTACTACATCTTTTTTCTATTTTTTTTTAGACAGAACACTTAAAGCTGCCATAGTCCGATGAAATTTTACTTTGGTGCCTGTGTTGCCCTAATGTTTTCTTAAATTCTGGCAAGTGGTAATTAATGTAGTTGGTTGTTGGAGTTTTACGTCCTGGCTACATTTAAGGTCATCAGAACAGGCACCGACTTGTGACAGTGCGCACTCATTGCAACTTTATAGTGCTTCCCAACTGGGAGACCAAACCATCAGCACCATAACATGATGTCCCACTCAGTGACATTATCCTGACACTGAGCCAACCAGTCCTTACCCTAGATCCTAATAACGCCAAGCGTCAGTCTAGGTAGCGACAAGTATCAATTTTGGAAGTCATTGGTTTGATTCGGCCAGAACGCACACTCCCAACCTTCTGCACGGAAAACAAACAAGCACTCTTACCGATTCAGCCACCGGATACGGCCAATAAGGCACCACAATAAACAGAATTATGTATGCATCAAAACAGAAACGTAGACTTAGACTGTGTACACAGCACACACATTAGGCATAGTCTATGGCCACACTACACCTGGAGCCAAACACTTACAAAATTGATACTTGTAGCTAACTTTGACTGATGCTTCTAATATACGATTTTCACTACCAACCCACCTAGCAGTCTCCTTCGAACCCTCCGACGAGAGTGGAGGACCTGATGTTGCCTCCTGCACAAGCTCGATTATTAGGATAGTGCAAGGACTTGTTCGTTAAGTGTCAGGATAATGTGACTGAGTGGGATATCAGGTCAGGGTGCTGCTGGCCTGGTCTCCCAGTGGGGCAGCACTATAAAGTTACCATGAGTGGGCACTGTCACAAAGTCGGTACCCGTCCTGATATGATCTTAGATGTTGCTAGGACATAAAACAATAACAAACAAACTTCATTGAGTATTTCCACCATTAGCCTGTTCTCTGACGGCAGTGGGAATAACTAATGTGGGTAGTATTTGGTTGTTGGAGTTTTTACGTCCTGGCAACATCTAAGGTCATATCAGGATGGGTACTGACTTGTGACAGTGTGCACTCATGGCGACTTTGTAGTGCTGCCCCACTGGGACCTTGTTTTGTAAGAGAAAAATGTAACCCACAATGATTGTTTGAGTTGCCCTGAGTATACACTTTCTACTCAGTGCTGCTCCCCATTTCTGCATGAACTTCTGGTGCTGTACATTATACAGCAGGAGCCACTCCCTTAATTCTACAGGATCGGTGCTGTGACTAATACAGCACCGACCAAACTTAGATTGTTTAGAGTGTCCTCTGGTGGCAGTGGCAAGAACTAATGGTTTGGGTACTAACACTCAATGCAGCACTTTCTATAGAAAGGGCTCCATTGACCCATGTTGGTAGACCATGGGATCGTGGGTTCGAACCCTGGTTGAGTCAAACCAATAACTTTAATATTGATACTTGTTGCTTCCTAGCCAGATGCTCGGCATTATTAGGATAGTGCAAGGACTTGTTCGCTAAGTGTCAGGATAATGTGACTGAGTGGGATATCAGGTCAGGGTGCTGCTGGCCTGGTCTCCCAGTGGGGAAGCACTATAAAGTCACCATGAGTGCGCACTGTCACAAGTCGGTACCCGTCCTGATATGATCTTAGATGTTGCTAGGACGTAAAACAACAACAAACAAACTTCATTGAGTATTTCCACCACCAGCATGTTCTCTGACGGCAGTGGGAATAACTAATGTGGGTAGTATTTGGTTGTTGGAGATTTTACGTCCTGGCAACATCTAAGGTCATATCAGGATGGGTACTGACTTGTGATAGTGTACGCTCATGGCGACTTTGTAGTGCTGCCCCACTGGGAAATTAGGCAGTCGGCACCATGACCAGATATCCCACTCAGTCACATTATCCTGACACTGAGCTAACCATTCCATGCCCTATCCTATTAATGCCGAGTGTCAGGCTAGGAAGCAACATATATCAATGTTAAAGTCATAGGTTTGACTCGACCGGGAACTGAACTCCCAACCTTCCACACACGAGGCCAGCACTCTACCGATTAGGCCACTGCACCCCGTATAGAATGGCGGCTGGACGCTATGCACTCTCTGCATTTGCTATAAACTGATAAAGGATTTTAAATAATGACAACATGAATAAAATAACTAAAATTGACCTTAGTATTAAATCATTGGCCTTAGTATTAAATCATATATATCCAAATCTAGGCTTTTTTATAGATTTAAATGCAGATGCCAAATGTGATGAGAGGAACTTGCATTAATGTAATCCATTTAGTAAAGTTGCATAGTTCGATTGTTTTGAGTTTCCGTTATTTTTCTGAGATAAATATTAAATATTAAATTGATTGTCATAATCTACCTTACTTTAGCTTGAGGTAACTTATATTTTAAATGGATATCTTTTGAGATATTTTAAGTGTAGACATGTAAAATTAGTTTTGGCAGTCACACCATAAACTCTGACACCATAGAATTCTGCAGTAACAGGTTCTATTTTTTAAATTGGCTCAGTATTCCCTTCTATGTGGAAACAAATGCTTAATAAGTGCATCAGTATCGAAGTTAGATATGCAAAATCAAATCTAGATAATGGCTTTGCCGCTTTGGTTTTGAAAATTTGATTGTTCATCGGACAATGCAATTTTAAGCTGACACTGAATGGAACTTATTATGGAAGACCGCAGTTCTAAAATGTGTAATTACTCTATTAGATTTGTTATTTCCATCGCATTAGATTTGTTATTTCCATTGTATTTTTCACACGTCCATTCACCAATGATAAAATTCAATGCGCTCTAGAGGCATCATTACATAAAACAAACTTTCTTTTGTATTTTTCACCGGACACGGTGGCCTAATCGATAGAGCGCGTCTTGTGTGCGTAAGCTCAGGAGTTTGGTTCCCAGTCGAGTCAAACCAATGGCTTTAAAATTGATACTTGTCGCTTCCTAGCATGGCGGTCGGCATTAATAGGATTAGACAAGGAGTGGTTGGCTCACTGTCAGGATAATGTGACTGAGTGTGATATCAGGTCATGGCGCTATAAAGTCGCCATGAGTGTGCACTGTCACGAGTAGGTACCCATCCTGATATGACCTTAGATGTTACCAGGACGTACAACTCAAACAAACAGACATTCTATTTTTCCTGTACTTTTATTATTTTGGCTTCTGCGACATTGGGTACCATCCAAAACATTAATTCTGAAATCCTACCCACAACACTAGTTCTTGCCACTGCCAGCAGAGGGCGCATTAAAACGAATTCACCAGGCAAGCTTAAATATTTAAAGCGTTGGCCTGCCTAGGGTTGGTGGGGGAAATCGTCTATTTCTATGATGGCATTTTCGAAATTGCAAAGTGATGATTTATTTATGGTGAACAGGTGGCGGGCAGTGGCATGCCGGGAGGAACACTGATGAGGGCTGGGGCATTAACTCCCAGCATGCATCGCGGCCGAGAGCAATACTCGCTCGGGTAGCGCCATTACAAAAAAAAATAAGAATTATTCAAAAATTGTATTGCCGTTGAATAACTTTTTTTTTTTTCCACACCAAAGGATTGATTAGTCGGATGGTTGTTGGGAGTTTTACGTCCTGGCAACATCTAAGGTCATATGAAAATTGATATGTGTCGCTTCCTAGCTTG
The DNA here is from genome assembly GCA_030323885.1 of Branchipolynoe longqiensis. Taxonomy (NCBI): domain Eukaryota; kingdom Metazoa; phylum Annelida; class Polychaeta; order Phyllodocida; family Polynoidae; genus Branchipolynoe; species Branchipolynoe longqiensis. Next base: position 32,172,587 of record CM059203.1, on the reverse strand, counting down.
GCGTTCGGTATTAATAGGATAGGGCAAGGACTGGTTAGCTCTGTGACAGGATAATGTGACTGAGTGGGATACCAGGTCATGGTGCTGGAGGCCTGGTCTCCCAGTGGGGCAGCACTATAAAGTCACCATGAGTGCGCACTGTCACAAGTCGATATGACTTTAGTTTAGATGTGGCCAGGACCTAAAACTCCAAAAACCAATCAATTCCACTTCATGGAATAGGTTGTGAGAAAAGCAACAGCACCTTCCGGCAAATTTAAAGATGTCCTCCCTCGAAACTTAGCTGATGAATATAGCTTTTAAATTACATTCTTCTACCCGTCAACTTGTAATTATGTTATATAATGGTGTTATTGTATAACACTTAAGGCTCTGTCACACCTCACCAGATTGGGGAAACGGAAAGAAACCGAACAAAGTATGTTGATATCCGGCAAAGTCTGGTTTGTACCCATTGCATATCCATTGCATATATCTATTGATATCCGGCCTGATCCATACAAGTTTTGAGCATGGAGAAAACTTGTAGTGGATTGCGCCGGACTGACCTATGCAGTTATTATCTGGTACCGTCCGTTACATATCCATTACACGTCCGTTGCCATTCGTTACAGTTCTTTTTGTATTCTGAATTGTCCGTTGATCATTAGATACGTTATCAACCGTTACCCATCCATTACCCGTCTGTTACATAATCGATACATTTCAAGTCCGAATAACACCGGACTAGAATTTTCTTTGTCCGGTTCTGTCCGTTGCTCAATCCACCATAGTGTGACAGGCACTTTATGAAAAGCGTCCGCTAGTGTCAGCGGTTCTATAGTCAATACACTTTACATTATTATTATTAATATTATTAATATTATTATTATCACCATTATTATGACTAGGAGACTAGATGCAGTGATCGAATCGCTTAAAGCGCAGGTTTCCCATGCGAAGGTAAGGAGTTTGAATCCCAGCTGAGTAAAACCAATGACTTACCAAATTGATACTTGTCGCTATCTAGCCTAGCTCTAAGCATGACTAGGATAGGGCGAGGGCTGGTTAGTTCAGTATCAGGATAATGTGACTAAGTGGGATATCAGGTCATGGTGCTGGCGGCCTGGTGTTCCAGTGGGGCAGCATTATAAAGTCACCATGAGTGCGCACGGTCACAAGTCGGTACCCGTCCTGATATGACCTTAGATGTTGCTAGGACGTAAAACAACAACAAACAAACAGTACCGAATGACAGCAGAAACACTGCCACCCCCACCGTCACCCCCACCCCCACCACATAAAGACACCATTCGGTGCAATACGTCAAAACAACACAACACATGTAAATGAACTACCTCAAACTGCCTGCTGTCTGGGGGGCCACTATTTTAACACTATTTTAACTTGCTCTCCTGTGGGTTCCCCCCCCCCCCCACCACCACCCAGCCCAATGCCCCCCCCCCCCCCCCTCTGCCACCACCCTTAACCATCATGAACAAACCATCAACACACCGAACATCCTACACAACTATCAACCTGTTTAAACACATTGAACATTATATAAGACAGAAAAAATGTCCTGTCAACTATAAGCTTAGCTTGTTTTATAAGAGAAAAAATGTAACCCACAACGATTGTTTGAGTTGCCCGGAGTATACACTTTCTACTCGGTGCTGCTCCCCATTTCTGCATGAACCACAGTGACTGGTGCTGTACATTATACAGCCGGAGCCACTTCCTTAATTCTACAGGATCGGTGTTGTAACTAATACAGCACTGATCAAACTGAGATGCATAAATACTCTACAAAAAAAAAAAGTTGTTGGGGGGTTTTCTTTTTGTTTGAAGGTATAGTTTCGTGCCAACAACTGTCAAGCGTTTCCTTTGGAGGGAGGCGGTGAGTGCGATTATTTAAAAATAAATAGACCTTTTATTGCGCAGTATGTGCAGTCAGTGGCATACCTATGGTTGGTTGGTTGTTAGACAATATTAGTTCTTGCCACCACCACCAGAGGGCTAGGTTGGTGGTGGAAATCCTCTATGAAACTGCCATCAGAAAAGGGTTGATCGTGGAAATCCCCTATAAAACCCTTTCCACAGAAGATACTGCAAAGATAGCTGCAACTGACATTAGTTCTTGCCACTGCCAGCAGAGGGCAGGTTGGAGGTGGAAAGCAACTATAAGACCTTTTCCACAGAGCAGGCTGCACAGTGTTCTTACACTACAATCAGTGGGCGGGTTGGTGGTGGAAATGCTCTATAATACCTTTTCCACACAGCATGCTGCTTGTTACCCACAACAATAAGTTCTTCCAGTACAATCAAAGGGCTGTGGAGGGTAGTGGAAATCGTCTATAGTGCACGGTGGACGAATCGGTAGGGTGCAGGGCTCGCATGCCGGAGATCGGGACTTCGGTTCGAGGTCGAGTCAAACCAATGACTTAAAATTGATACTTGTCGCTTCCTAGCCGGGCACTCGACATTAATAGGATAGGGCAATGACAGGTTAGCTCAGTGTTAGGATAATGTGATAACGGGTCATGGTGCCGGCGGCCTGATTTCCCAGTGGGGCAGCACTATAAAGTCACCATGATCGCACACTGTCAGAAGTCGGTACCCATCCTAAAATTACCTTAGATGTTACCAGCACATAAGACTCCAACAACCAAACCAACTGAGCTATAAACTTTGTGTACACCCTTCAAATCTTGTGATTTATCCCAAAGAGACTACACTAGACCTGTCAACTCTACATTGAATAATGCTATTTACACAAAGCCTACACAGACGCTGACAAAAAATAATTAAAAATTGATAGATGAAAAGACAAAGTAACTTTCCTTTGAAACTCATTCGTTATTTATTGAGTCTGTAATAGACCTTTTCCGCATGCGCTGTGAGGCGCTACCGACATTAGTATTCACATTACCATCAGAGGGCGGGGCGGGTGACTGGACGTGGTGGCGGAATAGGCAATAATGCGGGAAGGGCATGGGTTCGAACCCCGACCGAGTCAGACAGGTAGGCATGGATAGGGTGATTGCATCAGGGAGCCATGATAGCCTGATGGTCAGGATGCTAGCCCCGGAATGGCGAAAAGGGTTTGTTTGAATCCTTTTCTAGTTCAAGTTCTCTGTGGCGGAGTGGTTAGAGTGTCTGACTTCTTTTTTCTAGGTCGGACTCCTAATCTGAAGGTCAGTGGTTCGATTCCCTGTGCCCCCAGCTCTGCCAATTTGGATTTCCACCGCTGTGTATAACTTACAGCGTCATCAAATGCCAGTTGCTCTCATACCATGTCTATGTGGTGTGGGAGGTTAAAAATCCCTTGGGTCGGTAAAAGTGTAGGCTCGGGCTTTCTATTGACAAACTGGCTAATGGTGAAAACAAGTCTAGTCAGACTTATCCATGATAGGCAGTATGAATCTTAAACAACAACACAATATTTCCTAGTTCCATCATAATCCATGACAACAACTAAATAACTTCCAACAATAATTGTCTTTAAATATATTCCAATGTTTTAAAAACAAAGCAGGACTCCTAGGCTTCAGCCTCGTCAGCCTTATGCGCCTGTCACACAGTACCGGACTGAGTACCGGAGACCACCGGACAAAGAATTGTCTAGTCCGGTGCTCTCCGGTGATAAAAAGTATCGAAATGTACCGAAATGGAGAGTAATTGGGTCAACTGCCGCCGTAAAACCGGACAAGTACCGTACAAGTACCATACATGTACCGGACAAGTACCGGATGAGAACCGGACGGACTGACCATCAACCGGACACATACCGGACAACATTGGATGTCGGCATCAAACGGCATAATTATAGTTCTTAGCATTAACAGGTGTTGCAATGTCCTTAAATGTAAAGGAAGAGAAAATACAACAACCTTATTTGTTTCTAGGATAATTTAATATAAAACAAAGAAATGCACTACACTTTAAGAATTGCGATGCCGACATCTGATAAAGTTGTCGGCGTCGCGCATTGGATGTCAGCATCGACATTATATAACAATATATCATTGACAGAAGTGTTGCAAAGTCCTTAAATTTATCCAGAGAAATAATGTTCTCTGCCAATATATAATTCCAAAGCGACAATCCGTATATTTTTACAAACGGATGGGTACCGGACATGCATGGATGGTTACCGCATGGGTACCAGACAGATACCGGACACCAACCGGACACGTCAGTCCGGCGGTGTCCGGTAGAACTTTTGTGCATGTTCAAAACTTGTACCGGACACCGCCGGATGGGTACCGGACATCGCCGTACAGTACTGGACAGTGTCCGGTTCTCGTCCGGTTCCCCAGTCCGGCAAGGTCTGACAGGGCCTTTACGGACAACACAGCCCTGCTACCAAACCTTGTTTCAGCTAATTATGCAGTTGGTTGGTTGTTGGAGTTTTACGTCCTGGCAACATCTAACATCATATCAGGTGTGTTACCAATTTGTGACAGTGCACACTCATGATGACTTTATAGTCCTGCCCCACTGGGAGACCAGACCACCATGACCTGATATCCCACTCAGTCACATCATCCTGACACTGATCCAACCAGTCCTTGCCAATTCCTAATAATGCCGAGCACCTGGCTAAGAAGCGACAAGTATCAAGTTTAAGTCATGGGTTTGACTCAACCATGGTTCAAGCCCTCGAGTTCGAATCCCACGATGTACCACAACGGGAGACGGACACTCAACTTATTCTCCTGTCTGGCTAATTATACGACCTTATTATCCTTTGTATTTGATTCTGCTCATAAATTGGGAGCACAATGCTATGTTTTGTCACAGATATAAGGGAGCAGGACGTAGCTCAAGCAGTAGAGTGTCCACCTGTGAAGGTGTCGGTCATCCGATCGATCCTGCTCAATGGACCCATTTGCAGTTTGGATTATTTTCCTTTCCAACCAGTGGTCCACAACTGGTTTTTCAAAGGATGTAGTATGTGCTGTCCTGTATGTGGGAAAGTGCATATAAAAGACCCCTTGCTGCTTATCGGAAAGAGTAGCCTATGTGGCGACAGTGGGTTTCATCCAAAGAAGTATATATGTTAGAATGACCATATGTTTGACATCCAATAGCCGATGATAAAAATCAATGTGCTAAATTTAAAACAATGTCACAAATATACTACCCAGACACTAGTAGATCCTATATTCGCAGATCAAATACAATACAATGAACAAAAGTTGTCTTCTAATGACATTTTCAGCCAACCAATCAGATATATGTTTAAGTTGGCATATATATATAATTTCTGGTATGCAGGTATTGCAGGTATAGCAATACCTCAAGGAGTTTAACGCCCCTGCCCTGCAGAGTTGTAAACCACTGCCTTGTGGTACAGGTTCTTGACAGAAGCGAAGGCTAAGGGAGCAAACCCTAAACAGAAAACCATGTCACTGTGGCAGCATTAAGGGCGGTTGATGTATGGAACTCCCAACATCTCCCGACCAGCCACTACAGGGACAAATAGTTTTGCGCCTGTCTGGACATGTCCTTGCCGGTGTGAAACCTCTATTTGCTCCCTGAGAGAGTGCCGCTGGTAACTTGCCAAAGCCAGCAGCACTTCAACACTTTTGCAGGCAGCTTTCATGAAATGTACAACCACACAAAGACAAATAAGGAAATACTCGAGCGGACGGGGCTGCCCTCTCTGGAAGATCTTCTGATCAAAAAGAATCTCCGGTGGACTGGACACCTCATGAGGATGTCATCAGACAGGCTACCAAAGCAGATCCTCTATTCTCAACTGTCTTCTGGTTACAGAAAGAGAGGGCGCCCTCATCTCCGGCTCAAGGATACCATCAAGAGAAACCTGAAGCTGAGAGACATTAAGACCGACTCATGGACGCAACTCTCACAGCAGAGAGCTAAATGGAGAGCGGCAGTCAAGTAATGAAAGCAGTCTTTGTTGCATCGCGACCGACAGCATGATGATGATGATGATGATGATATATAATTTCTGGTAAAAATCCTCTATAAAACATTTTCCACCCTCTGCACAGTGAGTTTCCACACACAACGTTAGTTCTTGCCACTGCCATCAGAGGGAGGACTTGTGGTGAAAATCCTCTATAAATATAAGACATTTTCCACATATTATCATGCCGCACAGTGAGCTGCTTGCTACCCACAACATTCGCTCTTACCATTGCCATCAGAGGGAGGACTTGTGGTGAAAATCCTCTATAAATATAAGACATTTTCCACATATTATCATGCTGCACAGTGAGCTGCTTGCTACCCGCAACATTCGCTCTTACCATTGCCATCAGAGGGAGGACTTGTGCTGAAAATCCTCTATTAGGTATTTTCCACAGAACCCACTGCACAGTGAGCTTCCACCCACAACATTAGTTCTTCCACTGCAATCAGAATGCAGTGGAAGCTTGTGAGCTTTCTAATTTAATCAGTGTCTATTGGCACATAATTGATTGTCTGCTTTTACATGTAAAAGCGATGGTTTGAACAAAAAACAAACATTTCTTGCCGTGAATATGGCCTATGCTGCCGACACGCCGTAAAGCAACCACCAATCAATCAATCAATCAGCAATCAGAATGCAAGTCGGTAGTGGAAATCCTCTATAAGACATGTTCTGCAGAGCTTGCTGCAGCATGAGGCTGGTATCCACAACATTACTTGCCACTGAAATAGTGAAATAGCGAACGGTAGACAGGAAGTGTGAACACTTATTTGTCTCTCATTTTTGCTTGAGTGCAAGTAAATATGCAACACAAGGAATAATTTGTAGCATGTGGTGAATAAGGGGTCAAATTTCCCTGGATCATCAGCCCATGCTTTTTCTAATCTGTTCTTGAATGAATTTATTGACTCAGCATCAATAACATTTTGTGGGAGACTGTTCCATATATTTATGATCCTGTTTGAGAAACTGTGTTGCCTTAACTTTGAAATGGCTCTGGGTTTTACTAGTTTGAGAGTATGACCCCGACTGCCTTCTCTTTTATTCAAGGTGAAAAATTGGTTCATATCTATTTTATCAAAACCTTTCATAATTTTAAATACTTCAATTATGTCATTTCTTTTCCTTCTGTAGGAAGGGGTAGGAAGTTTCAATTGCCACCAGAGGGCGGGTTCATGCTGGAAATCGCCTATAGAACGACTAGATCAAAAAGGGTCACGGTCTGTGTGCTCTAAACTGCCTGTGGTCACAGTGGCTAGTCGCAAACAGTCGTGGGTTACAGGTCACACAGTCTTTGAGCACTTCAGTCGTGCACCTTGACAACAGTTGGGAGTTCCTAAATTACAGCAAACCACTATCACTTGTACTGGGGCGCACATTCAGGTAGCACCTTTCATCATTTTGGTACCATACACCTTCGCACCCTGTGCAGGGCTTACTATAAATTAACCACCGCAAATGTGGCGGCTGTACTAAGGTATCGACACCAAAAAGGATCTAAACGGTGATGTGACAGTTATAAACATGATGTGTGTCAATATATATATATATATATCAATATATATATATATATATATATCAATATATATATATATATATATATATATATATATATATATATATATATATATATATATGAAAGAGAATAGAATAAAACTAGGTTCTCTATATATTTTTATTATCATCATTATTGTATATTATCAATGGTATGGTACCCGTTATGATTGTGCTTAGATGTCGTTAGGATGAAAACCCCAACAAACAAATAACGATATTTGTCGCTAGCTAGCCTGATGTTCGGCATTAAAAATAGGGCACGGTTTGCTCAGTATCGGGATAATGTGACTGAGTCAGACATCAACTTCAAATCAGGGGCATGGTCTCTCAAGTCGGGGTGACCAGACCGGATGGCCGAATGAGTTGAGCGTCCATATCCTGTTTTGGGAGATCGGGGGATCCGAACCCATGGGTTTGTGGGTTGGAACCCTGGTTGAGCCAAACCAATGACTTAACAATTGATACTTGTTGCTTCCTAGCCAGGTGCTCGGTATTATTAGGATAGGGCAAACACTGGTTGGGCTCAGTGTCAGGATAATGTGACTGAGTGGGATATCAGATTATGGTGCTGATGACCTGGTCTCCCAGTGGGGCGGCACTATAAAGTCGCCATGAGTGCGCACTGTCACAAGTCACAAGTCAGTACCCATCCTGATATGGCCTTAAATGTTGCTAGGACGTAAAACTAAACAACCAACAATCGCGCTGCGGGAGTAACTACGCTGAATGTAGATCAAAGATTCACCCGGTACTTCTAGTACACGGGTGAAGACCAGCTTTATATAAATACGGGCGAAAATAGCGTTAGTAATGAACAAGAAGTAGAATGCCTGGCATCAGTGTTAAATGGTTACTTATATCAGAACAGAGTTGGTGAAATGGGAGAGAATGCAAAAAGACAAGATGGCGGCCAGAGAACGCCGTCAATTTCACTTTTAAATTGCATTAAAGTATATGTTTTATTATATTTTCCAACTCAAAAGTAGCGGGTAAACATGAAGACATATACAAAGAATAAATGTTGCTTCTTAGATTGTGAAATTAGGCTCTTATAAAGACTCAGTTCATTAGCCCGATTTTTCGACCGTTTTTATATAAGGCTGGTTTTCACCAATGTACTTGAAGTATGGGGTGAATCTTTTATCTACGCTGAATGATGCCCCAATGAACCCGAATAGTCCAGCCAAGACTGAAGGGGGTGACTGTAAGTAGGTCACGGCTCGAATTAGGTCAGAGATCACGTGACAGAGTGAGCGGGGAAAGAAAGGCGTGTGGGGGAAGGGGTGGGGAATGTGTATGTGCAAAGACCCTATAACACTAAGACACCTCACTCCCTATCTCTCCCATGGTAATGTAAATTTTGCAGTGCCACCTTGTGGTTGGTTTGATCAGCCCAGCTGCTGGTTGGTGTTTCACATGTAAACACATACAATTATATTATACATGAGATAGGTAAGTATGAACACACATCAATATAAAATTGCTATGAACAAATACACATCATCATCAGCATCATCATCAGCATCGCCATCATCACACATCTTTCACATTCATATATATACATTTATACATATAATATAGCAACTGTGTAATCAAGAGAACAGCCGGCGCACCAAGTGGTGGGTTTGATCATTTTGATTACACAGTACAGGATGAGTGAGCCGTCTTAGTGTTATAGGGTCTTTGGTATGTGTGGGGGGAGGTGATGTGTGGTGGAAGGGCTGGTGTGTGTGAGGGAGGGGGGTGATGTGTGTGGGGGGAGGGGGTGATAGTTAGCACGCTGGCCCGGAGTGCATAGAGATGTGTGTTCGAGTCCCGCTCTAGGCCCAATATTTCCCATTTTCATCACCCCCATGACACTTTTTTTTCACATTTATTTTTCAATTTAGTTCTTTATTTTATTTTTGGTTCATACTATTATTTCTGTGTGATATACTTACTAAGTTATTGGTACCATTCCTTCATGTTATAATAATATAAATATAGAACTTCACATGTACCATATATTTATTGCACATATTTTTCATCTCATTAGCATTTTCCAGTACAGGCATACTATTGTATATAAATAGGCTACATAATATTACCAATCAATGTCTTCCTTCCCACGAAGGTATTACATAACCAACTTGGAAGCTTTATCAATATCAAGATCATTTCTCAACTTTGTCTTTATTAATTCAAAGTTGGAGAAGATTCTCTTCATGGATGTTGCACTGGCTCAGTTTTTTTTTTTTACAAGCATGTTTGCAACTATACTTTCCTCAGAGGTTGATGCGATGCATACTAGAGCTAACCCTGCAATAAAAAAGCCAGATAACATGTACTCCAAACATAACCCAACCACCTATTATGTACAAGCATATAATATGTAAATAGAGTAGGCTAGTCTAGAATTAAGTAGAAAAAAAGTGGAAATCTCTTCCCAAGAAAACCCCAAAAGACTAACATAGATCACTAATCGCACAACATAACTTTAAGAAACACAGACCGATAACTGCCCAGTATTGAAAACAAGCTCGATCATCCGAACTTATATTTAAAAAAACTAATTATGTAATAACAGAGAAGTACCAAAATGGCTATGCTAGAGGTGAGTACTGCCTTAATCTGTTAGCATAGCCGACACATGAAAGCCACAGCTGTTGCAAATTTCTTCCTTAAAGGGACCAGATATAGGTCGCTGAGACACTAGCCATACTCCGACAAATGCTCTCCAAGCATACGTTTGCCAGTTTTCAGTTTATGCAACTACATATGTGGGGGGGGGGGGGGGGGGGGGGGGGGGAGAGAGTGCTGACATTGCTTGCTTCTGTTGTGTTTTATTTAGTCTAGCAGCTCTGACACTTTTAGACAACCATATAGAGAAAAGAATGTTAGAAATTGCATTCTAAAATGATAAATATAAAGTTCAAATGTTTATTTATTATAACCAGCTACCTTTTGTGTGAATAATTGATTAATAGACTTTAAAGGTTGAATTGAGAGCTTTCTGTGGCTGCCATCTTGGTGGTTGCCATGGCTTCCCCTGTGTGAGGAGAACCCCTCTAGGTCATGTGATGAGGGAATCCCACCTATGATGTCATTCATACATCACAGACATCAACTCTCCTCCCACATGTTCAGTGGCCTGAACTGAACAAACTAAGCAAAGGCATGTTTGGAGAGCTTTTGATGCTGGATTCGTTTGTATCTGGGTGAGGTATACCCGGCGACTTTAAGAATTTAGATAGCATTGCTGGGCTGACATTTCAGTGCGCAAAAGATGTAGCCTTACACTCCAGTCATTGCCAAGCAGGTTGTTGTTCTATATTTACACAAATAACTGACACTTATCTGCTAACTTTCTTTTCTGCAAAAGCAGACCTAAAAACCAGGCCACCTTGAAAACGGCGTCGAGAGCAAAACAAATGCCCGCGGCCATTGTCATTGAATTTGCCGATACACGCAGGGCAAAAAGTCCATTTTATTTTAAATTAATAGAAATACAGAACAATTTGGCATAAACAATGGAAGTTTGGAATTACAAACTACTCTATTGATATATAAACGCTTGAATAATTATTTATTTATTATTATACGATTGAACAAGAGTATAATATTAACCAATTGCCTACGTCCACCCTGTTTGGTGCATAGCGAAGTTCAGTGAGCTATTTCCGTTTCCATTTACTGAATTTTATTTATAATGTGATTCACCACAAGTATACAAATGGTGGCCCCCATATAAGGCTATTTCCGTTTCTGTTTGCTGGATTTGGGTTATTTCATTGTCCACCTCAAAGGGTACGAGTATTGTCACACGTGTTAGTCGCTAGCCTCCCCCTTTGGGGGGGGGGGGGGGGGTATTATTATTTTGTTGCATTGTTTCATAATTAATTTTTTTAAACAGAATCCTGTCATAAATCCATACTTGTGTAATGCTATATGAATCTGAATACATGTAATACATGTACTTATATGTGTTTACCAGATGACAAATTAATACTGTGCTGAATTTCCCAGTAATTCCCAGTATTTACCGCCATCCTGGGAAATACTCACATTTCCCGGTTAATTGACAACCCTGATTTCAACAGGACGCAACAATTGACGAGAAATATAATGTAATGGCATCAGTGAATCGAAATGCTGCATAGTCCGATGAAACTGTAGTAGTCAGGCAGGCGGCGCGCGTCGGGGACGCAGGGGCAGTAGACCAGCATTAGAACAGTCTGATGTGCTGTGGATCGCGTAGTGCGTTGAAATCAGGGGAGCCCTACGGTGGTTGTAAATGGTGTAGCATAACACACTGGCCAGGAATGCAAAGAGATTGTTGGAGCCTCGGCTCGAGGTCCCGATGCTATGCGGCGCAATATTCCCATTTCGTCCGATCAACCTGCCTCTCATGTGGGGGCGTGCACGACAAATGACCAACCTCAGAATTGTCTCTTCACAGCAACATCAAAACAACACTTACCTACTTGGTATTTAGCTACATAAGTCTGCAAGCTTAAACTAACGGCGTGGCTACTGATTAACAAGGTATCTGTCTGGCTGCGTAGAAATGTGAGTGATGCTATAGGCCAAGTTTGATAGAAGCCGATATGTATACGCTGAAGCCTAGATGGTGTCAATCTGATTGGACACTACAAAATGCCAACATTAGTATTTAGCGCATAGTTCACACACTATGCAAGCGATCACCACGCGCTACCAATATCACACGGAACTTCAAGCCTGAGGTACTGTTGATTCACACCATGAACTGCATAATAATATTTCGTGACTGCAGTAAAATGGCAGAGAGTTTAAAAAAACTCCCAACCAACGGATCTAGTGGGCATGACGAGATATTAAGGATGGGTGGAGAGCTCAAGCCCTGAAGAGTACACAGAAGATCAACGATCTGTGAGTTTTTTGGGCTAATTGAAGGTGGTATGTAATCGCCGGCTGTATGTGTGGACGGTGGAATGGGGTGCACAAGCCTAAAAGAGCCGCAGCCTGGGCGCGCAGCTTCTAGGATCATGAGTGGCGCGGTAGTGTCTCGTAGCATTCTTGGCAAACTAGTCGAGACACCTTAGATTCGGGGATGGGTCCGCCGCAATGATGGTTAGCAGGTGCATGTTAGATGCGTGGGCCGTCTCGGTCGTGTTGGATAGAGTGTTGTGGGCTCATGGGGGACGTGGGAACCCAGGTCGACGGTCATAAACCAGATGACATAAGGAAGATTTATACTTGATGCACTAGAGCTAGCGCAGGTAGCTTGCGTTAAGGGGCGCAGGCGTCTGAGACAGGTGACATATATTTAGAGTAGAGGCAAGGAGAGATCTGTAGGATTTTGGCTCAGTGTTGCGAGGTATGCAAATACTGAGGCTGAGGTGGGTGTAAGCAGCGTCGACCAATAAGTGGCTCGCTTTGAGTGGCCCTTGAGTTTGCTTTGCGTTCGGAGTGGGCTAGAGTAGCATATAAACGTCCGCCGAGAGCGCTGGACGCAACTTGTCAAAAGTCGGTTATAATGACGCGCTTAGCGTGTTGCTCAGTAGGACCATTAAGCACACTAACAAACAAAGCACACTAGAGACTTGCAACGTCGCTCACATACACATCAAGACATTAGTTTATTAACCGTAGATCGAGCACTTGAACCGCTCCGTCGCAAGGGAGCAGCACAATACTAACAACATAGACCAGCTAGGGTGTATTGCCATTTCAGGGCGCCTGAGATATGCCTAATGATAGGACGCTAACGCCCCGCATGGCTCCAAAAGGTGTACACATGCCTCCAAGTAGTGGTCGGAGCGCTGAAACTATGGAAATCTGTTGGGCACACTAGACGCAGGATTTGCAACCCACGCAACACCTTGTGCAAATTATGCCGGCGTCTAGGAAAGTGGCAACCGTATTACCGCGCACCACCATCCTGGGTTCCATGAAGCAGATCACTGCTCATAAACACAAACTATATGTACCTATGTTGGCGCCTTGTTTGGAAGAGGTCGGTGCACGATTAATACATTAGGACGCAGAACGAAACAGAGATTGCGTTGACGGGAGGTTGAAACAGACTACCGAAATTGCTGGTGACCAATAGGTAAACAGGCGCTAGCTACCGTGCAACTCGGGGGTTTCTAATATTCCAGGCCGAGTCAAACAATGCCGTTAGCAAAATCTGATTATCTCTGACGCTACCCCTTAAGGGCCCTTGACGCTGCCGGCAATTACAAGGGATAGTAAGATAGGGCCAAGGACTGCGTTAGGCGAGCTCAGTAGGCAGGATAAATGTTAAGACCAAGGATTGTCAGTGATCAGAGTCATGGTGGCTGGTGCGTCCTGGTGTCCCAGTGGGGGACCAGGGACATATAAGTTTGTTTGTTGGTGGTTTACATCGCCTACGCAACATCATGAAGGTCATACTCAGAGATGGGTTAGTCCAGACTTATGACAGTGTCGCACGGGGTCTCATGGGCAAACTTTATTCGTGCCTGCCTCACAATCGAGGATATAAGGTCTGCGAGCAAGCAACCATGAACAAGTAGATATTCCCACTCAGCATCTACAGCGTTAATCTCGACCACTGAGCCACACACCTGGTCCTTTGCCGCTTATCCCTATATTAAGCCAGTAGCGCTCTGGCCTAGAGATAGCCAACTAGTATAGGACATGTTTTTTTTAAAGGGTGAAAAGCACATTGGTTTGACTTTCGGCACAAGGCGCTAGAGCCCACCATCCGTCCCATGTTCGGTATCCACGGATGCTCTCACCGTTCTTATCCCAAAGACAGGAGACGGATGCTCACACTCATTTCGGCCATCCCATCCGGTCAGGCAGAACTATAAAGTTGCCATGAGTTTGGCTCTGTCACACAGTCGGTACACATCCTGATATGAACCTCAGATGTTGCTAGGGTGTAAAACCCAAACATACAGTCGTGAATAAGCTATTCTCTGGGAGTTATTTAGGGTTCTGTTAAGGCTGAGGTCCCCCCCCCCCCCCGCCCGAAGGCCCTCCCCCCCCCCCACCCCCCCCCCCCAACCCCCGTGGGGTGGCAGGCGCTGGCTATTTGTGTCATTCAGCCTCAGCCCTACTGCACCTTCCACACCTCTCAGTTGGCTGGTTGGTTGTTGCGAGTTTCACGCTCTGGCAACATCTAAGGTCATACCACGATGGCTACTGACTTATGACAGTGTGCACTCATGGCAACCTTATAGTGCTGTGTCACTGGGAGTGGGAGACCAGGCCACCAGCACCATGACCTGATATCCCACTCAGTCACATTATCCTGACACTGAGCCAACACAGTCCTTGCAATATCCTAATAATGCAGAGTGCCTGGTTAGGAAGCGACAAGTATAAATTTTCAAGTCATTGGTTTGACTCAACCAGGGTTCAAACTCATGGGTTCGAATCCCATGATCTACCAAAACTGGAGACGGGTGCTCAACTCATTCGGCTATCCTGTCTGGTCACACCTCAGAGTCATACTTGCTTTTCGTTGGGGGTTTTACTGCCTAGCAATATCTATGGTAATGTCAGGATTGGCACCGACTTGTGACAGTGCACACTCATGGCAACTTTATAGTGCTGCCCCACTGCGAGATCAGGCCACAAGCACCATGACTTGATATCCCACTCAGTCACATTAATCTGACACTGAGCCAACCAGTCCTTGCCCTATCCTAATAATGCCGAGTCCCTGGCTAGGAAGCAACTAGTATACATTTTTAAGCCATTGGTTTGACTCGACCAGGGCTCGAGCCCACAATCCCATGGGTTTGGATCCACCGATCTCCCAAAACAGGAGACGGATGCTCAACTCATTCGGCCATCCCATCCGGTCAGGTAGAACTATAAAGTTGCCATGAGTTTGCTCTGTCACAAGTCGGTACACATCCTGATATGACCTCAGATGGTGCTAGGGTGTAAAACCCAAACATACAGTCATGAATAAGCTATTCTCTGGGAGTTATTTAGGGTTCTGTTAAGGCTGAGGTCCCCCGTCTCCCCCCCCCCACCCCCCTCACCCCCCGTGTGTGCAGGCGCTGGCTATTTGTGTCATTCAGCCTCAGCCCTACTGCACCTTCCACACCTCTCAGTTGGCTGGTTGGTTGTTGGGAGTTTCACGCTCTGGCAACATCTAAGGTCATATCACGATGGCTACTGACTTATGACAGTGTGCACTCATGGCAACCTTATAGTGCTGTGTCACTGGGAGTGGGAGACCAGGCCGCCAGCACCATGACCTGATATCCCACTCAGTCACATTATCCTGACACTGAGCCAACACAGTCCTTGCAATATCCTAATAATGCAGAGTGCCTGGCTAGGAAGCGACAAGTATACATTTTTAAGTCATTGGTTTGACTCGACCAGGGTTCAAACTTGTGGGTTCGAATCCCATGATCTACCAAAACTGGAGACGGGTGCTCAACTCATTCGGCTAACCCGTCTGGTCACACCTCTCAGAGTCATACTTGCTTTTCGTTGGGGGTTTTACTAGCAATATCTACGATAATGTCAGGATTGGCACCGACTTGTGATAGTGCGCACTACTCATGACAACTTTATAGTGCTGCCCCACTGGGAGATCAGGCCATCAGCACCATGACTTGATATCCCACTCAGTCACATTAATCTGACACTGAGCCAACCAGTCCTTGCCCTATCCTAATAATGCCAAGCACCTGGCTAGGAAGCACCTAGTATACATTTTTAAGCCATTGGTTTGACTCGACCAGGGCAGCCCACCATCCCATGGATTCGGATCCACCGATCTCCCAAAACAGGAGACGGACGCTCAACTCATTCGGCCATCATGTCTGGTCAGGCAGAGCTATAAAGTTGTCATGAGTTTGCACTGTCACAAGTGGGTACACATCCTGATATGACCTCAGATGTTGCTAGGGTGTGAAACCCAAACATACAGTCGTGAATAAGCTATTCTCTGGGAGTTATTTAGGGTTCTGTTAAGGCTGAGGTCCCCCCCCCTCCCCCCGTGTGTGCAGGCTGTGGCTATTTGTGTCATTCAACCCTACTGCACCTTCCACACCTCTCAGTTGGCTGGTTGGTTGTTGGGAGTTTTACGCTCTGGCAACATCTAAGGTCATAGCAGTGTAGTAGTCTCCACTGACTTCTCAGGCAAGGAGCCGCATAGACAGGTAGGCATGGGTAATATGGTGATATCAGGGAGCCTAGGTGGTGTAATGGTTAGCACACTGGCCCGGAATGCAAAGAGATGTGGGTTCGAGTCCTGCTTTAGGTGCAATATTTCCCATTTTCATCACTCCCCACAACACTGGAGCCATGACCAGGATCCCGTACAAGCTATGCACTGTATAGTTGTTGAACCTACCCTGTGTATACATGTATATATGTAAGTGCATTGTCTGTTTGTAATTGTAAGCATTAAAAGTCTTACAATTCCAGGGGGACGAGTGTAATAGTCTGCACTGACCTCTCAGGCAAGGAGCCGCATAAACAGGTAGGCATGGGTAGTATGGTGATATCAGGGGGCCTAGGTGGTGTAATGGTTAGCACACTGGCCCGGAATGCAAAGAGATGTATGTTCGAATCCCGCTCTAGGTGCAATATTTCCCATTTTCATCACCCCCCACGACAGCAGGATAGCTACTAACTTATGACAGTGTGCACTCATGGCAACCTTATAGTGCTGCATCACTGGGAGTGGGAGACCAGGCCACCTGCACCATGACCTGACATCCCACTCAGTCACATTATCCTGACACTGAGCCAACACAGTCCTTGCAATATCCTAATAATGCAGAGTGCGTGGCTAGGAAGCGACAAGTATAAATTTTTAAGTCATTGGTTTGACTCGTGGGTTCGAATCCCACGATCTACCAAAACTGGAGATGGGCGCTCAACTCATTCAGCCATCCTGTCTGGTCACACCTCTCAGAATCATACTTGCTTTTTGTTGGGGGGTTTTACTGCCTAGCAATATCTACGGTAATGTCCGGATTGGCACCGACTTGTGACAGTGCGCACTCATGGCGAGTATTGCTCTTAATTGTCTTGCATACATTAGAATGGTACTAAGGCTGCATAGTCCGATGAAAGCTCAAAGTCAAAACCAAAACAATTACAGTATAGCCCTGTTAAACCAAACTTGAAGGGACCCTAGAAATTTGTTTGGATTAACCGATCATTGGTTTAACCGAGCTTTGGCTTTGACTTTGAGTAAGAGTGTATTGCGCATGTAATATACAATGTATGTGGACACTTTGATTATTGTTTTTTTATGTACATACAGTATAACCCTGTTAAAGCAAGCTCGGTTAAACCAAACGATTGGTTAATCCAAACAAATTTCTAGGGTGCCTTCAAAATACTACCATTTATCATATAAAAAAAGTCGGTGGGATCTCAGATGACATTATAAGCACATGAAAGTTTGGTTTAACCATACCGGAAGTGGACTGAGGTCCGACAATTTTGTTTGGATTAACCGATAATTTGGATTAACCGACTTTGGTTTAACCAACTTTTGTATATGATAAATCATAGTATTTTGCCGGGCCGCCTAAAAAAGTTTGGATTAACCGATCGTTTGGTTTAACAGAGCTTGGTTTAACGGGGTTATACTGTATCTGGATTTTATCCTACGTATCTACTTAGATACTGGTCCACTTATTAAACATTTGTTGCTGCATAGAAGGTTTGTTTGTTTCTTGTTGTTTTACGTCCTGACAACATTTAAGGTCATACAAACAGGACGGGGCGCATTGAAGGGGATACTGATCTAGATTTGATTCTATATATATCCAAGTTCAGTACTGGTGCACTTATAGACTACATTTTTTTTTTTTTTTTTTAAATTTTTTTTATTGAGGCTGTATTTATACTGTCCATAGCATATAAGCCCGGGTACCCAGGCTTGTTTTCAATGCTGGCCAGTTGTAGTGTTGGTGTTATCTTACCACACAGTGGCTGCTGATAAGGTATTTGTTTGCCTGCATTTCAGTAGCAGATAGATAATTGGTTAGTATGGTTAATAGCCTATGTTAGTTTTTTTTGGTTTTCTTGGTATATATGTATTTATTTTTTCTACTCTTATTACTAGACTAGCCTACTCCTATTTACATATCATAGGCTTGTACGTAGCTGTGTTCTGTGTTATCTGGCTACTTTTGGCATGGTTACCTTCCATTGGGCGTCCCGCTGGTGGGCCGTGACATATCACATGCCCCTTTGGAGTGCAGCTTAGTGGGGGTTTCCTAGCCTTATTTTGCACAGATATTTTTTGTAAGTTTTTAGGTCAGGAATTTGTCGTTCCTTAACCGTTTGGGCATTCCATACCTTGGCAGCCATTTCCAGCGTGCTTCTCTCATGAGCTTTTATTTGGCTTCTGGTCTGCTTTAGTAGTGGCGCATTATTTGCTCTAGTAGCCCTTTGTGGTTTTGCTAGAAGTTTAATGTTTTGACTATAGCTATATGCTAATGTTTTCAGATGAATTATTCTCCTATTTTCTAGTAGTTTCACTTTTGTTCTTTTGTGTATGTCATAGGTGGGGTGCAGCTTGTCTACTCTTAGACAGATTTTTAGGGCTCTGTTCTGCAGTGTTTGCAGTTTTTTTAGTAGTTCTTTTCTCGCACCCATGTAGTTTACATCTCCAAAGTCAAAATAGGGGAGCACCATGCCCTTGAAGATTTTTATTGACATTTCTTGTGTCATGTAGTCTCTTAGCTTTGCAAATAGCCACAGTTTGTGGTTTACTTTTTGTATAATTTTATTTATACATAGGTTGTAGTTTAGTTGGCTGTCCAACTCAAGGCCTAGGTATTTGTAATGGTCTACATTTTCTAGTGTTTGGTTTCCTAACTTACAGTGTAATTTTCTTTCTGGCATTTGTTTATGCGAGAAGAGTACTGTTTTTGATTTGCTTGTGTTGATGGTTATTTTGTTGGACTCACACCACTCATCTAGTTTTAGTAGGAGTTTATTTAGTTTAGTTATTACCTCCTCTTCTGTGGTGCCATTTGCGTATATGACTGTGTCATCTGCATATAGTTGGAGGCATTCAGTTTGCAGCCATTTTTCAAGATCGTTTATATAGATTATAAAGAGTAGTGGCCCTAACACTGACCCTTGGGGTACACCACATGTGACAGGTTGGTTGTCTGATAGTGTATTGTTTATTTTTGTTTTCTGTTGCCTGTTGTTCAGGTAGCATCTTATCCATTCCATAGTGTTGGATTTTATGCCCATGGTTTTTAGTTTTTCCAGTAGTATTTTGTGGTCTACTGTGTCAAATGCTTTGCTGAAGTCAATGAAGGCGGCTCCAACTAATTGTTTTTGGTTCATTGATGCCATTATGTCATTTGTTAGGTTAGCTATTGTTTTTGATGTGGAGTGCAGTTTCCTGAAGCCCCCTTGTCTTTCGTTTAGTATATCATTTTTTTCCAGGTGTTCATTGATGTGTCTATGTAACACTTTTTCAATGAGCTTGCCTGGGGTTTGAAGAATTGATATTGGCCTGTAGTTTCCCATGTTTTGTTTGTCTCCACCTTTGTGAATGGGGGTGATGGTTGCCATTTTCCAGGCTGAGATAAAACGCCCCTGCTCAAAGGAGATGTTGAATAGGTCTACTATGGTGGCCGGGATGGCTTGGAGTGCCTCTTTCAGTATTTTGGTTGGTATTTCATCTATTCCACTTGGTTTATTCGTGTCTATGTCATTTATTAATTTTTTTACTTCTATCATATCTGTTTTGCAGGTGGGGATTTCATTCTCCACAATTCCTGATCTGTTTTCCCATCTTTTTTTAAACTTTTCTGACAGCTTTTGCCCATAACTGTTCGAGTGCGCATGTGCTGAAAACGGCGTTGGGAGCAAAGCAAAACTGTACAGCAATGAGTTTTCCGATACACGTAGGGCAAAACTGCCATTTTATTCAAAATAAATAGAAATGCATAACAATTTGGCACAAACATGGATGGAAGGATGCAATATAATAATATAATGAATATGTTTAAGACACAACTCTCCATAATTAAGCATTTTGAGCTAAGAAACATACAATTTCAGTCACTTTCCAGGCTGATGTTTACATCACCATTGATTAGCCAGAAATAATTCTTGTTCTAAATATTAAAATTTCAAATGTGTCAACAAAAACTTGTTTCAAAGAAAAATATAACCAATATCTGATTAACCCTACTCATTTTCTATTTCTACATATGTAATTAACCATAGGATATCAATAAAAACATGAATAAAATAAGTAAAACTGACTCTGGCTATGGCTCTAACACTAGTCTGAGTGCCCAGATTTGTCAAAATCTAAATGCACATGGCATAAGATGTGCTGATTATATTGATGTAAATGCAATGCTGGATAAAAGATTAATATCTTAATTTATTATATATATTTTTTTAGTTGGTATTCTATGTTTCAAACAAGAGCTGAGATGAGCTGAAACTAGCACATTTCATAGCTGCACCCAGTGTATTAGCATGTGCCATGTGCTTCTCGCGGGTTTGTTTTGCTCTGACGCATCCCACAATGCACCGTGCCGCTGGAACCGTGATGTAGTCTATGAAGCATTTGTTTCTGTGTACAAGTTTTAATTTTGCTGGGCTTGCCAAAATAAACGTTGCTTGTTTGCACTTCAAAAATCTCAATTAGATATGTCGGCTCAAATCTAAATAAGTATTTTTCTTTTGAAAACTGGATGCTTTTATCGAACTATGCAAGTTTAACCCTTTGAAATGAAGGCTACTTGAAACTAACGTGACCAGACGGGATGGCCGAATGAGTTAGAGCGTCCATCTCCCGTGTTGGTAAACCATGGGATCGTGTGTTCGAACCCTGGTCGAATCAAACCAATGACTTAAAAATTGATACTTGTCACTTCCTAGCCAGGCACTCGGCATTATTAGGATAGGGCAAGGACTGGTTGGCTCAGTGTTAGGATAATGTGACTGAGTGGGATATCAGGTCATGGTTCTGGTGGCCTGGTCTACCAGTGGGGCAGCACTATAAAGTCACCATGAGTGCACGCTGTCACAAGTTGGTACCCGTCCTGATATGACCTTAGATGTTGCTAGGACATAAAACAACAAACAAATAATCAAACTAACGTTAAGTAGATTATAATGATAGAATATGGCAGAATCTCAGAACCACCGTATTATGCTTGTTGAAGATATATGTCTTACATTTATATGTGTGTGTATATATATGTATATATATATATATATATATATATATATATATATATATATATATGGGACTGTCTCAAAAGGTGCTAAGCAATATGTAACGATCAACGATTGTCCATTGTAACGATTAACATACTATCTGCTTATGCATTTGCTCAGGATAAACTGATTTGTTTTTTACAGTGTTTCATAAACCCAATAGAATACATATTGAAGCAAATGTCCTTGTGTTTTCAGTGTAACCGTTTATGTGCTGTTTTGTGTTAATCGTTACAATGGACACCTTTTGAGACAGGCTCATATATACATATGTAGTTATTTAATGATAAGCCCTTTATCGCATGTAAGAATCCCCGTCCTGATATGACCTTAGATGTTGCTAGGACGTAAAACAACAACAAACAACTGTAATAATCAGGGAGCGGTGATTAGCTCTCTCCACCCCACCCCCCGTGTGGGGAGGGGGGGGGGGGAGTGGCAGGGTGGGTAAGTCCGTCCCCGGTGTGGCCGTCTCAGCTGCCACAAGGCTGATTTGCCAAATGTCGTTTCTGCGCATGCGCGGATTCGAGTGACGAATAACCTGCAGACTCGGGTCGAATAACCGAATAAGCTTCTGCACGCTCGGGGTGGAAAAAATGGTGGCTTAATCTAAAACCTAATTATTTGTTTTAATAACAAATATAAGTACAGCAAAATAGGATTTAAAGTATTTTAGGATCGTATAAGCTGACAATCTGGGTTATTTAAAAAAAAGCATTAAAAAAACTCGTAGTGGTAGCTGTTATCCTACAGGTACCAGCACGTGTTTTTGTCGACTCCACTCGCGGTGTTCGATTTGAAATTCTTTGAGACTGGCTCAGTTTTGACGCATGCGCAGACGACGCTGTTGGATTCTGACGCATGCGCAGAAGCGACATTTGGCAAATCAGCCTTGTGGCAGCTGAGACGGCCACACCGGCTCTTCCAACAGCTGGACTGCGTCCCACCGCTAATCAGTCTGTAAAGTGTGTGCCACTTCCGGGCCCTGCGTCTGCAAACTGTCAGACTCACAATTATGTTTCACACATATATAATGGGTCAGGATCACGAAAAGAGGCCAATTGGAGGAAGTTGTCGGCGTCGATGATTGGATGTCGGCGTCGATCATCATAATTATAGTTTAGCATTGACAGAGGTATTGGAAAGTCCTTAAATTTATCCTGAATGTAAAGGTAGAGAAAATACAACAACCATATTTGTTTCTAGGATAATTTAATATAAAACAAAGAAATGCACTACACTTTAAGAATTGCGACGCCGACATCCTGGTAAAGTTGTCGGCGTCGATCATTGGATGTCGGCGTCGATCATCATAATTATAGTTTAGGATTGACAGGGGTATTGCAAAGTCCTTAAATTTATCCTGAATGTAAAGGTAGAGAAAATACAACAACCTGATTTGTTTCTAGGATAATTTAATTTAAAACAAAGAAATGCACTACGCTTTAAGAATTGCGACGCCAACATCTTAAATAAACCACCAATTGGCCCATTTTCGTGAGGCTGACTCATGTATATATATATATATATGAAAAACACATATATACTATATATGAAACATATGTGTGTATGTGATGTAAAACGTATTGCGAGTATAAAGACGTGGAAGGGAATTATTATTATATTGTTATGCTCCGTAAGACCTAGATAAAGCATTCACCCGGTACTCGCAGTACACCGGTGAATACCAACCCTATATAAAAACAGTCGAAAAAGTGGGTTAAGGAAATGAGAGCCTAATTTCACAATCTAAGAAGCAACAATTATTCTTTACATATGTCTTATTGATAGCCCGCTACCTTTGAGTTGAAAAATATAATGTACTATCTAGTTTAATCAGATTTAAAATTGAAATCGACGGCGTTCTAGCACCGCCATCTTGTCTTTTTGCATTCTCTCCTATTTCACCAACTCTGTGCCTATATGGGTAGCCTTTTGATACTGGAGCCACAGTTTCTAGTTCATATTCCATACTAACCCTATTTTCGCCCGTATTTACACTACGTTGTCCTTCACCCGTGTACTACAAGTACCGGGTGAATCTTTTATCTATGTAAGACCCAACACTGTACTGGTCGGTTGCCCACCTCGCTTCCACCAAATGTTGACCGACCAATGTTAGCCTCACTTGCTTGCTTTTGGGGGGTTCGTAACCTTACGACGGTTATCGACTGCAAAACTGCAGCAATATAGAAAGGCCCCCCATAAATCGGTCCAATCTTTGGTTGAAGATTAATCTTCAGGTGGGACGGTTGTAGAAGCTGGGGATGTCTTTACAACATTCCAAATGACGAATCGTTGGTGCGGCCCCGAATCACTCCGGTCCGGCGGTAGCAGAGCACTCGTATCCAGTAACAGCGGCAAGGGTTCAGGGTCAAGGGGCAGGTAAAGGTGGGTCAAGCAGGTTCCAGCAACAAGAACAAAGCGAGAGAAACGATAAGGTACAGGGCCCCACCCAAGCAAACAACTCCCGTTATCAGGGGGAGAAGTAAGTCCGGGAGGGAAAAAAAAGGGTAGAGAATAGGACAGAGAAATGAGGAGAGTTGAGTCAAAGGACCGTGTCTCTTTGCTCTTTGGTGACCAGCCGGCGAGCCAAAGACACGGACAGAATAAGAGTAGAAAGTGAAATGATGGCGGGCTCCCCCTCCTGGAACTCTTTTCAGACATTATCAAGGAGGAGCATGGCCAGCAGAGAGGTGTGGACGAAGTGCGGTCCGGATAGCAAGGTGTCACAAGTCAGTACCCATCCTGATATGACCCTAGATGTTGCCAGGATGTAAAACTCCCAACAACCAACCAAACCCCAAACCCACACACATCCGCCTTCCCCAACACTCCCCTCCCCCCAAACACAGCACCTACCTCCCCCGACATACAACCAACCCACTACCTCCTGATATGACCTTAGATGTTGCTCGGACGTGAAACAACAATAAACAAAACAAACAAAACCCACAGAAGCGGACCCTAAACCATCGCATGTCTTATAGAGGAATTCTGTGACAAACCCGCCATCTAGTGGCAGTGGCAAGAACTACTAGATTTGGTACCAGTTCACTCTGCAGCAGGCTATGTGGAAAAATCTTATAGAAGAATTCCACCACTAACCAGTAACCTGACATCTGATGGAAATGAAAAAAAGCTAATGTTGTGTGTAACACTAACAGCTCGGTGTGTTGTATGCCCTGTGGAAAAGGTCTTGTCGTGGGGGTGATGAAAATGGGAAATATTGCGCCTAGAGCGGGACTCGAACCCACATCTCCTTGCATCCCAGGCCAGTGTGCCAACCATTACACCACCCAGGCTCCCCGATATCAACACACCACCCACCCCTACCTGTCTATGCGGCTCCTTGCCTGAGAGGTCAGTGCAGACCACTACACTCGTCCCCCTGGAATTGTAAGTCTTTTAATGCTTACAATTACATACAGGCAATGCAACGCATACCAATTATTTTACATACACAGGGTAGGTTCAACAACTATACAGCACATAGCTTGTACAGGATCATGGTCACGGCACCAGTGTCATGGGTGTGATGAAAATGGGAAATATTGCGCCTAGAGCGGGACTCGAACCCACATCTCTTTGCATTCCGGGCCAGTGTGCTAACCATTACACCACCTAGGCTCCCTGATATCAACACACTACCCACGCCTACCTGTCTATGTGGTTACTTGCCTGAGAGGTCAGTGCAGACTACTACAGTCTTATAGAGGAATTCTGCCAACAACCTGCCTTCTGATGGAAGGTCTAGAGTTTGAATCAAGTCAAACCAATAACCAGGGATGAAAGTGGTCTCCTGGAAAAAAAGCGGAAATGGTTTCATATATATTGGTATACACTGATAGTGCTGCGCCGTTTGAAGCATACATTAGTAGTATATATGCTGATAGTGCTGCACCATTTGAAGAAATGCATTAGTAGTATACCCTGATAGTGCTGCGCCATTTGAAGCATTTACGAGTTGTATACGCTGATAGTGCTGCGCCGTTTGAAGCATTTATTAGTAGTATACGCTGATGGTGCTGCAGCGTAAAACAACATATTAGTAGGGCCTATACGTTAATCGTGCTGCACGACTGAAAAATCCTGGAAATCCGCGATATCACCGAGATCTTTCATCCCGGAATAACAATTAACATACCAAAATGATACGTTTCGGTACCTACCCTGGCACTCGGCATTACTAGGATAGGGCTGCGACTGGTTAGCTCAGTATCAGGAAAATGTGACTGAGTGAGAAATTGGGTCGTGATGCCGGTGTTGTGGATTCCGAGGGACACCAGTTTGCCAGGGACACTTCCATTCAAATGCATTGTCAACGGCCGTGAGCAAATCTTCATACAGAAAAAATCAAATATCTCTAAAATTACACCACCTAGAAACAAATCGCTTCGTACACATATAGAAAACATCTTTACCATTAAGATTATATTAAATTGATAAGGTTAGGGTTCTTGATTTCTATTAATTTTGAATAAAACTAATGTTTTTCACTGTGCGTACCGTCCAACTCAAGGCATTGTCAATGGCCGTGAGCAATCTTCATACATAAAATACAGGAAAAGTTAAATATCTCTAAAACAACACCACCTAGAAACAAATCGTTTGGTACACATATAGAAAACATCTTTACCAAAAACATTATATTAAATTTATAAGGTTAATGACGATGCTGTTCGATTTTGATGCATGCGCAGAAGCAATGTGTCCCTGGCAAACCGCAATACCGGCGCCCTATTGCATAAATTTATGATGCTATAATTGTTTCCATACAGCAAATAAATATACTGCAATATTATTTGTAGTCTTTTTTCTCTCTCCCAGTTAGTTTCACACGTTTCTGTCGAGTTTGTGGGTCTGGTTTGTGGGTATGGATGTATATGCTGGTGCATGTGTGTGTGTATACATGTGTCTGATTGTATGTTGATGTGTGTAGGTGTGTCTGTGCATGTTTATTTGTTTGTTGTTGTTTTACGTCCTAGCAACATGTAAGGTCATATCAGGAAGGGTACCGACTTGTGACAGTGTGCACTCATGACGACTTTATAGTACTGCCCCACTGGGTTTGTTTGTTTGTTGTTTTACATCCTAGCAACATCTAAGGTCATATCAGGACGGGTACTGACTTATGACAGTACGCACTCATGGCGATTTTATAGTGCTGTCCCACTGGGAAATCAGGCTGCCAGCACCATGACCCGATATCCCACTTAGTCACATTATTCTCACACCGAGCTAACCAGTCCTTGCCATATCCTAATAATGGTGAGCACCAGGCTAGGAAGTCATTGGTTTGACTCGATCGGGAACCAAACTCGCGAACTCCCGATCTACCGCATGCGAGGCCTGTTCTCTACCGAATCGGCCACCGCGCCCGGACCCCACTGGGAAACCACGCCACCAGCACCATGACCTGATATCCCACTCAGTCACATTATCCTGACACTGATCCAACCAGTCCTTGCCCTATCCTATTAATGCCGAGCGCATGGCTAGGGAGCGACAAGTATCAATGCTTAAGTCCTTGGTTTGACTCGACCAGGATTCGAACCCATGAGTGTTAGAGGGTGTATGGGATATGAGTCTGTGCTAGTGTGTGTGTGTATATATATATATATACTATACACCAGTTCCCAAGCTTGTGCGCAAAATATACAATAATTAAGGTTATTAATCAAACTAAATTAATTATTTAAAAAATATAATATCCACCATTCTAAACCCAACGGACTAAACAGAACGTCATCCGAAAGCAATTAAACATATTAAAGAAAACCATCTGAACTAATTAAAATAAACCGTTTTGCAAAATCCTGATTCAAAAAATACTTCAGCCGCTAATTTTGAAATACCACACTCATAAATAAACCAATAAATACACAAACATTACTGAAATATAAAATATATTAGCATAGTGGAATGCGAGCAGGTCGAAGGATCCATGATAGAAGATGTGTAAGGCAGAACGATTAGAAGATTAATGCCAAGTACACACCTACCGTATAGGATTCGCGCACTAAAACTCGCGACTCGACCCGACCCACTTAAAACTGAAAACGGGCCGATTCATTTTTCGAATCGCGAATCGCAATCGTAAGCTAGGTACACACCTACCGTTTTAGCCCTAAAAATGAGTTTTTAGTCGTGAATCGCAATCGGTAGGTGTGCTAGGGGAGTGCACACCTCACGACTTTTGGGCAGTTTTAGATCGTATACGGTAGGTGGGTGCGGAAAAACGGTAGGTGTGTACCTAGCATTAGAAAACCCTCTTAGCTAAGTTCTTTTTCCATCTATTCCATCGTGATCAAGTTGGCACGTTTCCATATAGTTTCAGCAGAAGCGGTAAAGGAATCCGTCAAGCGGGGAAATGGTATGTGTGTCGTGAGTAGAGTACTAGAGACGGGGGCGGGGAGGGGAGGGGGCGCGGGGAGAGAGGGGAGAAGGGTGTATGAGGGGTGAGTGGAGGTGTGGAGGGAGGGATGAGGGTGGGGGAGAGGGGAGAAGGGTGTATGAGGGTGAGTGGAGGGGTGGAGGTGAGGGATGAGGGAGGTGAGGGGGCGGGGAGAGAGGGGAGAATGGTGTATGAGGGCTGAGTGGAGGTGTGGAGGTGTGGGAGGTGAGGGGGCGGGGAGAGAGGGAGAAGGGTGTATGAGGGGTGAGTGGAGGTGTGGGAGGTGAGGGGGCGGGGGAGGGAGAGGGGGAGAAGGGTGTGTGAGGGGTGGGGGGGGGGGAGGTGAGGGGCGGGGAGAAGGGTGTGTGAGGGTTGGGGGGGGAGGTGTGGGAGGTGAGAGGGTGGGGATGAGAGGGGGGCGGGGAGAGGGGTGGGGATGAGGAGGGGGGGAGGGGGGGGGATGAGAGGGGGCGGGAGGGGGGGGAGGGGATGAGAGGGGGCGGGAGAGGGGTGGGGATGAGAGGGGGCGGGAGGGGTGGGGATGAGAGTGGACGGGAGGGGTGGGGATGAGAGGGGGTGGGAGGGGGGGGGGGGGCTGAGAGGGGCGGGAGGGGGGTGAGGGGAGGCCAGGTATAAAAACAGCGCCTCAAGTTCATCGCGACACAGACAACGCGAGGGGGTGGCGGTTGATACCCTATATTTATCACATACCAACGTCCCCTACAGCTATGACACAATAACAACTTCAGAGGTGTAAAATGACCTATACAGTGTGCGCTTTTATCACATCACCGACTGGTTGGTCCAGTGTCCAGATAATGTGACTGAGTGGGGTATCAGGTCATGGTGCTAGGCTATGTACAACGATAACTGCAGGCTTGTCATGACCTGTATAGTGAAGATACTAATTACTATGCTAAAATGGTTTAACACTCCCATTTCAGAATAGTCGGTT
The DNA here is from genome assembly GCA_030323885.1 of Branchipolynoe longqiensis. Lineage (NCBI taxonomy): Eukaryota > Metazoa > Annelida > Polychaeta > Phyllodocida > Polynoidae > Branchipolynoe > Branchipolynoe longqiensis. The sequence continues at coordinate 32,143,553 of CM059203.1, read as the reverse complement.
TTTGCTTGTGGCGCCCCCCGGCGGTGAGTGCGTAAACCACCTTTACTGCCTCAAATCGTGTAGATCTATAGATACATGGATGGCAGGTTCTCTCGGTTTATATTTTAGTCTGATATTAGGTACTCCAAATGTGATTTTTCTTTGTTCAGTTTTTCAGTGTTGCAATTTATGTTTGTTTGTTTGTTTGTTGTTGTTTTACGTCCTAGCAACATCTAAGGTCATATCAGGACGGGTACCGACTTGTGACAGTGCGCACTCATGGCAACTTTATAGTGCTGTCCCACTGGGAAACCAGGCCGCCGGCACCATGACCTGGTATCCCACTCAGTCACATTATCCTGACACTGAGCACACCAGTCCTTGCCCTATCCTAATAATGCCGAGCGCCTGGCTAGGAAGCGACAAGTATCAATTTTAAAGTCATTGGTTTGACTCGACCGGGACTCGAACCCACGACCCCACGATCTACCAGCACGGGAGACGGACGCTCTAACTCATTCGGCCATCCCGTCTGGTTGCAATTTATGTGATGTATAAGTATAACGCATTATACTAGTATAAATGCAAGGGAACATGCACATCCAGTTCCAAGCGAGTGTCGTGTGAAAGCCCCGAACATGGTGGGGTGGGGTGGAGTGAAGGATGCCGGTATCCCCCTACCCAGGAAGGGGGGAGATGGGGGGGGGGGGGGGTAGGAGCAGGGAACTACAGACATTATTACATGCGAAAACAGTGTTATCACTATCCATACATATATATATACACCCACACATTTATATTCTTCCTTGGCACATTGGTGGAGTGCCCCCTCCCCCAGCTGTCGGGGTAATGGGTGGGCGGGCCCCCCTCGCACCACACACACTGGAGGAATTTTCCGCAGATGTTTTAAATCTGATTCCAGTGATATAAAATATCTGGGTATGCAGGTATAGCAATACCTCAGGGAGTTTAACGCCCCTGCCCTGCAGAGTTGTAAACCACTGCCTTGTGGTACAGGTTCTTGACAGAAGCGAAGGCTAAGGGAGCAAACCCTAAACAGAAAACCATGTCACTGTGGCAGCATTAAGGGTGGTTGATGTATGGAACTCCCAACATCTCCCGACCAGCCACTGCAGGGACAAATAGTTTTGCGCCTGTCTTGACATGTTCTTGCCGGTGTGAAACCTCTATTTGCTCCCCGAGAGAGTGCCGCTGGTAACTTGCAAAAGCCAGCAGCACTTCAACACTTTTGCAGGCAGCTTTCATGAAATGTACAACCGCACAGAGCGGCAGTAAAGTAATGAAAGCAGTCTTTGTCGCATCGCGACCGACAGCATGATGATGATGACTCTCTTGAATACTTCCGAAGTTATGGGGGTTTAAAGTTCTTTGTTCTCTCCTTATTTGTGCACATTTCCTAATTGAGAAAATCTAGTTTTCTAAAGCCTCACATGAAAGCTATTTAGCATATAATATGTCCAATATTAGAGAATCTCACTCTCGATAGGACAGATAATAGGCTCCATTTTATTGCCCACCCTTATCTTTCATATATTTCATGTTAAACTTGCTAAATTACTTAATTTCCACTGGTTGCCATCAGTGTCAATGATAAATTCTTATATTTAACAAAATCATGACTCCTCTTTTACTTGTCCTACCGCTATATTTTGATATTATTGTGAACCAGTGGTCCACAACTTGTTCATCAAAGGCTGTGGTATGTGCTGTCCTGCCTGTAAAAGACCTATTGCTGCTTATTGGAAAGCGTAACCTATGGGGTGGCAGCAGGTTTCCTCCAAAGAAATATGTCAGAATGATCATATGTTTGACATCCAATAGCCGATGATAACAATCAATGTGCTCTAGAGGCGTCGTTAAATAAAACAAGCTTTCCTTTTGATCTTATTGTGTTGAATTGTGGTGTTATGGTAATATTGAATTTGAAGTGATGTAATCCATTGGTGGAACTAACTACTATGTTGTATAGTGCTCCAGACATTATTTACCCTATATGGGTCATCATCATCATGCTGTCGGTCGTGATGCGACAAAGACTGCTTTCATTACTTGACTGCCACTCTCCATTTAGCTCTCTGCTGTGAGAGTTGCATCCATGAGTCAGTCTTAATGTCTCTCAGCTTCAGGTTTCTCTTGGTGGTATCCTTGAACTGGAGACGAGGGCGCCCTCTCTTTCTGTAACCAGAAGACAGTTGAAAATAGAGGATCTGCTTTGGTAGCCTGTCTGATGACATCCTCATGAGGTGTCCAGTCCACCGGAGATTCTTTTTGATCAGAAGATCTTCCATAGAGGCCAGCCCTGTCCATTCGAGTATTTACATTTCATGAAAGCTGCCTGCAAAAGTGTTGAAGTGCTCCTGGCTTTTGCAAGTTACCAGTGGCACTCTCTCGGGGAGCAAATAGAGGTTTCACACTGGCAAGAACATGTCTAGACAGGCGCAAAACTATTTGTCCCTGCAGTGGCTGGTCGGGAGATACATCAACCGCCCTTAATGCTGCCACAGTGACATGGTTTTCTGTTTAGGGTTTGCTCCCTTAGCCTTCGGTTCTGTCAAGAACCTGTACCACAAGGCAGTGGTTTACAACTCTGCAGGGCAGGGGCATCAAACTCCCTGAGGTATTGCTATACCTGCAATACCTGCATACCAACTGCATACCTATATGGGTCACTCTCCTGAAAACTGGCCAGAAGTGTCACATGGAGAGTTAAAATCTAATATTTGAATTTTTAACATTTTTTGGTTGCAAATGAAAGCTGGAAATCTCCCCTTTACATCTATGTAAAATATAAATTGATGAGATAAAAAATAAAGGTGTAGTCCATGATTAAGCTATGTCTTTGGCAGTATAACATGTGTTGCTCAGATGTAACACATGTTTAGGGCACCACACAGTCTGCTTAATAAAAGTGTAAGCAGAATTAAATGATTTCATACTTAGAAGCATATTAATCACAGCATAATATACAGAAATATGTAGTGCTTATATTGATAAAAAAAAAAAAAGTAATTCCCAGCCATGCTTTATTCACTGAATAATTAGTGTACTAATTATCCCATTTACTTATTCCTGTTACATATTATAAATTATAGTAAAATGTGTGTCTTACTTCCCTTATCATTTTCAACCAACAGCATTGATACTTGCCACTATCTAGATAAAGGATTCACCCTGTACTCGCAGTACACGGGTGAATACCAACCCTATATAAAAGCTGTCGAAAACGCGGGGGAAATGAAATGAGAGCCTGAAGGGCGCATTCCATATACGCGTAATGCGTTATGCGTTACGCGTTATGCGAATGCCAGCATTCCATATACGCGTAATGCGTATTGCGTTATGCGTTATGCAGTGAAGTATATAAAAAGTATATAAAAAGTGTGTGTGACTCTGTGTCTCTGTGTGTGTCTCTATGTCTGTGTCTGTGTCTCTGTGTCTCTGTGTGTGTCTCTATCTGTGAGACACACACAGAGACACACACAGAGACACACACACAGATACACACACAGATACACACACAGAGACACACACAGAGACACACCACAGAGACACACACACAGACATACACACACAGACATACACACAGACACACACACACAGAGACACACACAGAGACACACACAGAGACACACACAGAGACACACACACGCAGAATGGGACGGTCCAAACATGGCTCAGTTTAGCTTGCTTTGAGGGATGTTAGGACCGTCCCAAATATGAAGACTGCTTCCTAACAGGTCCGCCGCATAAACCTACACGGCTGTCCGTAATTATCAGTCGCCTCCTCCAGTCTTATATCAATGGACAAATGCGACTGATGCTTTTCTGTTCGCACCACCTTGAAGACTGCTTCCTAACAGGTCCGCTGCATAAACCTACATGTTATGCAGTGAAGTATATAAAAAATATATAAAAAGTGTGTATGACTCTGTGTGTGTCTCTATGTGTGTGTCTGTGTCTGTGTGTGTCTGTGTGTGTGTGTGTATGTGTCTCTGTGTCTCTGACAAAGAGACACACACAGACACATATACACACACAGAGACATACACAGACACAGATACACACACAGAGACACACACAGACATAACACAGAGACACACACAGAGACACACACACAGAGACACACACACAGAGACACACACACAGAGACACACACACACACAGACACACACACAGACACAGAGACACACACACAGATACACACACAGAGACACAACAGAGACACACACAGACACACAGAGACACACACACAGACATACACAGAGACACAGAGACACACACATAGACACACACAGACACACACATACACAGAGACACACAAACACAGAAACACAGAGACACACACACAGAGACACAGAGATACACACACAGACACACACACAGCAACAGAGACACAAAGACACAGAGACACAACACAGAGACACACTCAGAGACACACACACAGAAACACAGAAATGAGAAATATGAAGAATGGGACAGTGCAAACATGTAGGTTTATGCGGGGGATGGTAGGTAGGTAGGTACTGGGTTGTTTGTAACCTTACGACGGTTACCGGTTGCAGAACTGCAACATTATAGAGAGGCTCCGATAAATTGGCCCAATCCTTGGTTTGAAGACTTGTCTTCTGTAGAGGAAGTGGTCTTCGTAGAGGAAGTGTTATGAAGGCTGGGACATCCTTCATGACGTAGTGACGCCGGGGCGCCGGGTGGCAGCGGATCTCTCCGTGCCGGTATGTATGTAGTAGAGCTGTATGGTGTGTGTAGTGTAGTGTAGCACTTGCATCCGGTCAGCAGGGGTTCGAGGAAGGCGGGCAAAGGTGGGAGCAGCGGTCGTTCCAGCAACAAGAACCAGACAGAGAAATCGTAATAGGTCAAGGGCCCCACCCAAGAACACAACAACCCTGGTTAGGGGAAGAAGCGTGCCTGGGAGAAATCGAATGGGCAGAATCTAGGAAAGAGAAATGAGGAGAGTTGAGTCAAAGGACCGTGCCTATCTGCCCTATGGTGACCATCCGGCGAGCCATAGACACGGACAGAGTAAGAGTAGAAAGTGAAAATGCCGGCGGGCACCCCCTCCTGGAACTCTTTTCAGACATATCAAGGAGGTGCCAGGCCGGCAGAGAGGTGATAGAGAGAGGTGTGGACGAAGTGCGGTCCGGACAGCAAGTGTGTGTGCGGGGGACCTGTTAGGAAGCAGTCTTCATGAGAAATATGAAGAATGGGACGGTCCAAACATGGCTCAGTTTAGCTTGCTTTGAGGGATGTTAGGACCGTCCCAAATATGAAGACTGCTTCATATTTCTCAGGAAGACCAGCTGTCCGTAATTATCAGTCGCCTCCTCCAGCCTTATATCAATGGACAAATGCGACTGATGCTTTTCTATTCGCAGCACCTTTACCCATTACGCATTACGCACCGATCGCTACATGGAGCGATCGGGATAATGGATTTTATTCGCATTCGCATTACGCATTACGCATATATGGAATGTAGCTCATTGGTTTCAAGGCGTTTTTGTCGCATTCGCATTACGCATTAAGGGCGCATTCCATATACGCATAATGCGTAATGCGTTACGCGTTATGCGAATGCCAGCATTCCATATGCACGTAATGCGTATTGCGTTATGCGTTATGCAGGGAAGTATATCAAAAGTATATAAAAAGTGTGTGTCTCTGTGTCTGTGTGTGTGTCTCTGTGTCTCTGACAAAGAGACACACACAGACACATATACACACACAGACACACACAGAGACACACACATAGACACACAGACACAACACACAGACACACACACAGAGACATACACACAGACACAGAGACACACACACAGACACAGAGACACACACACAGACACACACACAGACACAGAGACACACACACAGACACACACACAGCAACACAGAGACACACACAGAGACACAGAGATACACACACAGACACACACAGCAACAGAGACACAAAGACACAGAGACACAGACACACACAGAGACACAACACAGAGACACACACACACAGACACACACACAGACACATACAGAGACACACACAGACACAGATATACACACAGAGACACAACACAGACACACACAGAGACAGAGACACACACACAGAGACACACACACAGAGACACACACACACAGACACACACAGAGACACACACAGAAACACACACAGAGACACACACACACAGAATGGGACGGTCCAAACATGGCTCAGTTTAGCTTGCTTGGAGGGATGTTAGGACCGTCCCAAATATGAAGACTGATTCCTAACAGGTCCGCCACATAAACCTACACGTTTGCACCGTCCCATTCTTCATACTTCTCATGAAGACCATAATTATCAGTCGCCTCCTCCAGCCTTATATCAATGGACAAATGCGACTGATGATTTTCTATTCGCACCACCTTGAAGACTGCTTCCTAACAGGTCCGCCGCATAAACCTACATGTTTGCACCGTCCCATTTTTCATATTTCTCTGTGTGTGTCTCTATGTGTGTGTCTGTGTGTCTGTGTCTCTGACAAAGAGACACACACAGACACATATACACACACAGACACACAGAGACACAACAGAGAGACACACACACACAGACACACACAGACACACACAGACACACGCACAGAGACATACACACAGACACAGAGACACACACACACAGACACACACACACAGACACACACACAGACACACAAACAGAGACACAGATACACACACAGAGACACACACACACAGAATGGGACGGTCCAAACATGGCTCAGTTTAGCTTTCTTCGAGGGATGTCCCGGCTGTCCGTAATTATCAGTTGCCTCCTCCAGCCTTATATCAATGGACAAATGCGACTGATGCTTTTCTATTCGCAGCACCTTTACGCATTACGCATTACGCACCGATCGCTACATGGAGCGATCGGGATAATGGATTTTATTCGCATTCGGATTCGCATTACGCGTATATGGAATGTAGCTCATAGGTTTCAAGGCGTTTTGATTTTTTGTCGCATTCGCATTCGCATTACGCGTATATGGAATGCGCCCTTTACGCGTATATGGAATGCAGCCTTAATTTCACAATCTAAGAAGCAACATTTATTCTTTGTATATGTCTTCATATTTCCCCGCTACCGTTGTCTTGAAAAATATGATAAAACATCTAGTTTAATAAGATTTAAAAGTGAAATCGACTCCGTTCTCTGGCCACCAGCTTGGCTTTTTGCATTCTCTCCCATTTCACCAAATCTGTGCCAATATATGTAGACATTTGATCCTGGAACCACAGTTTCTAGTTCCTGTCCCATACTAAAGCTATTTTCGCCCGTATTTACACTACGTTGTCGTTCACCCGTGTACTACAAGTACAGGGTGAATCTTTTAGATCTAGTCGCTACCTAGCCTTTCGCTCAGCATTAATAGGATAGGGAAAGGACTGGTTTGCTGGCTATGAAGTGACAAGTATAAATTGTCAAGTCATTGGATTGACTCGACCAGGGTTCGAACCCGTGGGTTCGAATCCCACGATCTACAAAAACGGGAGACGGATACTCAACTCATTCGGATATCCAGTCTGGTCAGCAGGGGGCGGGGGGGGGGGGGGGGGGTTCATCACACATTAATCAATTGCTTATTATATCAACCGCTACTACACTGGTCCCTCGCAGCGCTCGCTGGTACCCGGCGCCCTAACCGGGTACAATACATAACACTAAGGGCAGTGGTTCGCCGAAAACAAGTGTCGGGGCGGGGAGAGAGGGGGCGGGGAGAGAGGGGAGAAGGGTGTATGAGGGGTGAGTGGAAGGGTGGAGGTGAGGGATGAGGGATGAGGGAGAGGGGAGAATGGAATATGAGGGTGAGGGAGGTGTGGATGTGAGGATGAGGGAAGGGGTGGGGAGAGAGGGGAGAATGGGTATGAGGGTGAGTGGAAGGTTGGAGGTGAGGGATGAGGGAGCGAGGTGAGAGGGGAGAATGGAATATGAGGGGTGAGGGAGGTGTGGATGTGAGGATGAGGGAAGGGTGGGGAGAGAGGGGAGAATGGTGTATGAGGGTGAGTGGAAGGTTGGAGGTGAGGGATGAGGGAGCGAGGTGAGAGGGGAGAATGGAATATGAGGGGTGAGGGAGGTGTGGATGTGAGGATGAGGGAGGGGGCGGGGAGAGAGGGGAGAATGGTGTATGAGGGTGATGGAGGGTTGGAGGTGAGGGATGAGGGAGCGAGGTGAGAGGGGAGAATGGAATATGAGGGGTGAGGGAGGTGTGGATGTGAGGATGAGGGAGGGGGCGGGAGAGAGGGGAGAATGGTGTATGAGGGGTGAGTGGAGGTTGGAGGTGAGGGATGAGGGAGCGAGGTGAGAGGGGAGAATGGAATATGAGGGGTGAGGGAGGTGTGGATGTGACGATGAGGGAGGGGGCGGGGAGAGAGGGGAGAATGGTGTATGAAGGGTGAGTGGAGGGTTGGAGGTGAGGGATGAGGGAGCGAGGTGAGAGGGGAGAATGGAATATGAGGGGTGAGGGAGGTGTGGATGTGAGGATGAGGGAGGGGTGGGGAGAGAGGGGAGAATGGTGTGTGAGGGGTGAGTGGAAGGTTGGAGGTGAGGGATGAGGGAGCGAGGTGAGAGGGGAGAGGTTGAGAATGGAATATGAGGGGTGAGGGAGGTGTGGATGTGAGGATGGGGGAAGGGGTGGGGAGAGAGGGGAGAATGGTATATGAGGGGTGAGTGGAGGGGTGGAAGCGAGGGATGAGGGAGGGGAGGGGGCAGGGAGGGAGGGGAGAATGGTGTATGAGGGGTGAGTGGAGGTGAGGGAGGTGAGGGAGGTGAGGGGGCGGGGAGAGAGGGTAATTGATCTGAAATAAAGACTATAATGGTACAGAACAGAATAGAATACAACCCTTCAGCCAGATATTTTGTTTGCTGATCCAGCCTCGTTCTGGGTCAGGAATTTCAAGCATGAATATAATTTAAAGAGTCCTGAATTGCGTCAATGCCTCAAGATGCAGCTACGCAGTTGAGATTTTCTTAGCAGTTTATCAAGTGTGAAAAGTAGGTCAACTGGTGATAGCTGCGGTTTGATCACAGAGGTGTGAAAACCCAAACAGAATGGCTTTAGATTGATGTCCAGGCTTTACTTCATATGTGGATAGACACCGAATTCTGACAGTGCACAACCATGGCAACTTGTATAGTGCTGCTCCACTGGAAGACAGGGCCCTGGCATCCTGACCCGATATCAAACTCAGTCGTATTAACTATTATCCTGATACCAAAGAAACGGCGACTTGTGACTGCGCACCCATGGCGAATTTATAGTGCTGCCCCACTGGGAGACCAGGTCACCATCACCATGCCATGATATCCCACTCAGTCACATTATCCTGACACTGAGCTAACTAGTCCTTGCCCTATCCTATTAATGCCGAGCACTAGATTAGGAAGCGACAAGTATCAATTTTAAAGTCATTGGTTTGAGTCGGCCGGGAACCGAGCGCCCGACCTCCCGCATGCGAGGCCCGCGTTCTACCAATAGACGACATCACGGTTCCGAGTGCGCATGTGCTGAAAACGGCATTGGGAGCAAAGCAAAGGCGTACAGCATTGAGTTTGCCAATACGCGAAGGGCAAAACTTCCATTTTATTGAAAATTAATAGAAATACATAACAATTTGGCACAAACCTGGATGGAAGGATGTAATATAAAAATATAATGAATATGTTTAAGACACAACTCTCCATAATTAAGCATTTTGAGGTAAGAAACATACAATTTCAATCACTTTACAGGTTGATGTTTGCATCACCATTGATTAGCCATGAGTAATTCTTGTTCTAAATATTAAAATGTCAAATATGTCAACAAAATCTTGTTTCAAAGAAATATATAACCAACATCTGTTTAACCCTACTCGTTTTCTATTTCTACATGTCATTAACCTTAGGATATAAATAAAAACATGAATAAAATAAGTAAAACTGACTTTGGCTATGGCTCTAACACTAGTGTGAGTGCCCAGATTTGTCTAAATCTAAATGCACATGGCATAAGATGTGCTGATTATATTGATGTAAATGCAATGCTAGATAAAACATTAATATCTTAATTTATTATATATATTTTTTTTAGTTAGTGTTCTATGTTTCAAACAAAAGCTGGGATGAGCTGAAACTAGCACATTTCATAACTGCACCCAGTGTATTAGCATGTGCCATGTGCTTCTCGCAGATTTGTTTTGCTCTGACACATCCCACAATGCACCGCGTGGCTGGAACGGTGATGTAGTCTATTCGGCCACAGTGCCGGGTTGGCTGGATCCGAGATGTGTGAACAACCAAACAGGATGGTTTTAAGCCAAGATTCCTTATACGCAGTATGCGGCATGCGAATAAAAATCGAAATGCATGTAAATGAATAGTGGTGCTTCCATACATCCGAATGCGAATGCAAAAAATGGATCAACCCATGGACCGATCGGTGCGGCATGCGAATACTGTTGCATTTGCCATAGAAAACAATACTGTTGCTTCACAAATTTGAAGGAAAACCCCCAATGTTGGGGGTTGGCATACACCGCATATACGACATTCGCATGCCGCATACCTCGTATAAGGAATCTTAGTTTTAGTTTGCTGTTCACTTCCTATCAACGGTTAAAGTGGCATAGTCCGATAGTTTTGAGTTTCTGTCATTTTCTTAGCTAAAATATATCAGGTTGATCCTTATAATCTACCTCTCTTAAAGGCCCTGTCACACTATGATGTATGGCGGTGGCGTGCATGTAACGTTTCGAAATAATTTGAAAATAAAAATAGGTCACGATACGGCAACCTATGCCGACCTATTCCGAGCGTACTCGACCTATGCCCAACCTATAAGTAACCTATGACGCTGTATGCTGACATGTTGGTCAAAATTTGCATAGGTTGGCATATGCTAAGGCCATACGTCGTAGTGTGACAGACAGCCAACACGCTGGGCATACGCTCGTCATACGCTCGCAATGTGCTAGGGGTACACCAGCACATGCTAGAGGCACGTTAGACGTAAGCTAGGCATACGCTATATACGCCAGAGATACGCGGAGGACGCAGGTTCAACATATGGCTAACCTATGCCGACCTACCCATAACTTATGCGTAACCTATGCCGGCATATGTCCAGTGTATGAGAAACGTATGAGCCACACGCCAGCATAGGTTTAAAATTTTGAACATGCACACAAAATTGTTGGCGGCTCAACCTACACCAACCTATGAAAAGCGTATACGCTGTATGCCCAACCTATGACGGCCTATGCCGACGTGTTGGTCGAAAAGCGCATATGTCGGCATACACTAACGTCATAGGTCGTAGTGTGACAGCCCCTTTAGTTTGAAGTAATTTTGCTTTAAAGTGAATAACTTGTGAGATATTTTAAGTGGAAGCATGCCAAATTAAATTTGGTGTGATTGCCAAAACTTTGACTCTATATGATTCAGTAGTAACTGGATAGAGACTGGCTACGTAAGTCACTGGCTTCTTGGTTTGTTGGGATTTTATGTCCTGGCAACATTTAAGGTCATTAGATGGGTACCGACTTGTGGCAGTGCGCACTCATGGTGACTTTATAGTGCTGTCCCACTAGGATCCTGGACAGCCAACACCATTACCCAATATCCCACTTAGTCACATTATCCTGATACTCAGCTAACCAGTCCTTGTCATATTATTGTAGTGGTCTGCACTGACCTCTCAGGCAAGTAACCACATAGACAGGTAGGCGTGGGGAGTGTATTGATATCAGGGAGCCTAGGTGGTGTAATGGTTAGCACACTGGCCCGGAATGCAAAGAGATGTGGGTTCGAGTCCCGCTCTAGGCGCAGTATTTCCCATTTTCATCACCCCCACGACACTGGTTGCCGTGATCAGGATCCTGTACAAGCTTTGCGCTGTATGGTTGTTGAACCTACCATGTGTATGTATGTGTTAGTGCATTGCCTGTATGTATGTAATTGTAAGCATTACAAGACTTACAATTCCAGGGGGACGAGTGTAGTGGTCTGCACTGACCTCTCAGGCAAGTAACCACATAGACAGGTAGGCGTGGGGAGTGTATTGATATCAGGGAGCCTAGGTGGTGTAATGGTTAGCACACTGGCCCGGAATGCAAAGAGATGTGGGTTCGAGTCCCGCTCTAGGCGCAGTATTTCCCATTTTCATCACCCCCACGACATTATATTAATGTAGACACCAAAGCTCCAGTACCACAAGGGAAACTACACAGCCATGAGAGAAGATGCTGCCAAAATGGACTGGAATCAGGAAGGTACCGATCTGGATGAAATGTGGCTCAGGTTCATGAACAATATTAAACTTTTGGCAGAGAACCACATTCCTAAGTCGAAACCGCATCAGATAAACAGACCTATATATATGACAGCCAAGGCCAGAGAAAAGGTAAAGACAAAGAACAAGACGTTTTGCACTTGGCGCAGAACACGACACGGTAACGACTACCGAGTGTACACCAAGGCTAGAAACCAAGCCAAGTGGGAATGCCGGAAGGCAGAGAGGGAGTTTGAGAAAAAACTTGCCAAGGAATGTAAGAAAAACCCAAAGGCGTTCTTCAGATATGCAAACTCCAAGATGAAGACAAGATCCGGAATTGCACACCTTACCAGAGAAGATGGCAGTCTCACCGCTACAGATAAGGACAAAGCAGAAGTGTTAAATAATTTCTTCTCTTCAGTTTTTACGAGAGAAGACATAACCAATATGCCAAACATCCCAGATACTAAAACATTTTACCATAGACGAGGTAGCTAATAAGTTATCCAGATTGAATCCAAATAAAGCTGCAGGCCCGGATGGAGCATCCCCGAGAATCTTGAAAGAACTACACACTATAATAGCTGAACCACTGTACAATATATATAGAAAATCAATCGACCAAGGGAAACTACCTAGAGACTGGAAGATCGGCTATGTGTCCCCGATCTTCAAGAAAGGCGACCGACATCAGGCTAAAAATTACCGACCCGTTAGTTTAACCTCGGTCATATGTAAAACACTGGAGTCTATAATACATGATAAGATCATGCACCATCTCGTCCAGAACCAACTATTGACAAAGTTCCAGCATGGTTTTGTCAAGGGGAGATCTTGTGTAACCCAGATACTGGCAGTTCTAGACAGATGGACAGAAGCACTGGACAATGACAGCAACGTAGATTCAGTGTACTTAGATTTTGCCAAAGCGTTTGACAGTGTGCCCCACAAACGCCTACTCATGAAGATGAAGAGCTTCGGTATTACTGGAAAACTATGGACCTGGATCGAGGATTTCCTTCATGCAAGAATACAGCACGTAGTTATCAATGGTGTGAAATCCCTGGCAGCGTTAGTGTTGAGTGGTATTCCGCAAGGAAGTGTTCTGGGACCCCTACTTTCATATGTTTCATTAACGACATGCCCGAGGTCATCCATGCATTCATCCAGATGTTTGCGGATGATACAAAGCTGTATATGGAGGTTAACAGCCCTGAAGATCAACAGGTGCTACAAAAAGACCTAACTACACTTGAAGACTGGGCCAACCTGTGGCAACTACGTTTCAATGCACAGAAGTGCAAGGTCATGCACCTGGGTAACAGAAATGAAAATCTCAGTTACTACATGCACCAAGATGGAGAAGAAGTCCAGCTCCAAGTGACAGAACTAGAGAAAGATCTTGGCATATACATGGACATCGGACTCACCTTCTCATATCACAGTGAACAAAAGATGACCAAAGCGAACAAGCTTCTAGGCATGATACGCCGCTCGTACACATATCTAGACAATGACACGGTGAAGACACTGTACACGTCGCTGATCCGGCCGCACCTTGAGTATGGCAACACGGCTTGGACACCGAAGTTTAAGAAGGACATGTCAATGATCGAGAGTGTACAGAGACGTGCTACAAAGTTATCACCAACCATAAGAGAACTACCATACGAAGAACGTCTCAGGATTCTCAACCTACCCAGCTTATACTACCGAAGGGCCAGGGGAGACATAATAGAAGCATTCAAACACGTCACTGGAAGATATGCGGTTGATGCTAGATACCTGAAGCTGGCCAACTGTAAAACTAGAGGTCATCGATACAAGCTGAAGAAGGAAAGAGCAATAAAACCTGTCAGACAGCTATTCTTCAGTAACAGGATAGTAAATGCCTGGAACGCATTGCCTGAACATGTCATAGAAGCGCCTTCCGTCAACGCCTTCAAAGGCAGACTGGATAAGCATTGGAGGGGGCTGCAATATTGCACACATCCGGTACTCGATGCATTTAATCCTAGTAAATCAAATTTTGACATGCATCGACCTGATACAGGCTATAAGCCTAACAAAATCAGAAGCGGATGAGTATGAGTATGAGTAGAGCACCAGGCTAGGTAGCAACAAATATATAATTTTGTAAGTCATTGGCTTGGCTTGGCTCGACCATGCCCAACTTCTCCCATGGGAAACCAGCGCTCTTAGTCTTACCAATTCGGTCACAGCCTTGTATTAGTTGTAACCTATGTAATTCCATCTATCCTTCCACTGCATGACATCACAGAATGGGCTATTTGAGCTACAACCCAGCTATTTGAGCTACATCCCAGCAGCTCGAAGCTGTGGTTGTGTAGGCAGGCTATAGTGAAATCAATACAGGCAAAGAGAAAGGAAGAGTATAAAGAGTGAAAGAAGAGAGAGAGAGAGAGAGAGAGAGAGAGACAAGCCCTCAGGTTTATTATTTATATGGTACATGGATCCATTATAGTGTATCACCTCACCCCATTCTCTCAATGAGAATCAAGCATTTCTAGCTCTACCAATGAGAAACAAGCATTTCCGGTCCCCATGGTTACAGTGATCTGCCCACCACCACCACGCAGTGTGGCTCCCTTGGCCACCACCTGCCCTGAGCTGAGTGTGTGGTGATCCATGACTAGCAGAGGGGGAGGGGGTAGTGGGTAGAGCTCTGAGTGCCCCTTACACACTATCTTACTAGCACCACAATGTCTATTTACCACTGAATCAAGCACCACCAGCAACTACATAAACACATCTATGCACCTGGCCCTATATACCTGTTTCACAAATAGAACATTTGCATTCCCCCACCAATGCATTATTATCGGAATATTTTCTGTCAAGGATTATTATGCCAAGCATTTCATGATTAGTCTTAGTAGAACTTTTCTAAACTTTTTTGGCATTTGAATATCTTGTTAAAGCATATAGTGAATATACAGGTCAATACATACATATTTAAGACTGGTTGGCCCGGTGTCGATCTCCCAGTGGGGCAGTACTATAAAGTCACCATGAGTGCTCACTGTCACAAGTCGGCACCCGCCCTGAGATGACCTTAGATGTTGGCAGGATGTAAAACTCCAACAATCAACCAACAACCTAGATGTCTAAACCAGGCGATCAAATCGTTAGTAGTAATTTTTTTTAGATAAATCTATTATTAGATTGATCATTATAATCTACTTACATTAGTTTGAAGTAACTTTTTTTTATAATGTTTTATAAATGGCTAAACTTTTGGAAATTTGTGAAGTGAAACCATGCAAATTACTTTCGGTATCCTGAACTCCCCCAGTCCTTGCCCTATCCTATTAATGCCGAGCGCCTGGCTAGGAAGCAACAAGTATAAATTTCTAAGTCATTTCTTTGACTCGACCAGGGTTCGAAGCCACGATCTACCAACACGGGAGACGGACGTTCTAACTCATTCGGCCATCCCATCTGGTCAGAATAATGTGACTGAGTGGGATATCAGGGCATGGTACAAGTGACTAAACCTGCCAGGGGGGGGGAGGAGGGGGGGGGGGGGCAGGACCATACAAAATTAAAAGTCGGCATTAGTGTGCACTGACACAAGTCGGTACCCGTTCCTGATATATATATATATATATATATAACCTTAGATGTTGCAAGGACATAAAACCCAAACAAACAAACTGCACCAGTATATAACTTGGCGATGTAGAATTAAATCCAGATATCTGCTTTGGCTTCCAAAAATGTGATGCTTTAATCGGATTATGCAACTTTAAGTAAGACTAATAGTGGTGGTAGCATGGGGTGGGGGTGAGGTGGTGGGGAGGGGAGGGGAGAGGTGAGGGGAAGGGGAGGGGAGGGGAGGGTGAGGGGGTAGGGGAGGGGAGGGGAGGGGGAGGTGGGGGAGGGGAGGGGAGGGAGGAGGGGAGAGGGAGGGGAGAAGGGGAGGAGGAGGGGAGGGGAGGGGAGGGGAGGGGAGGGGAGGGGGGCGTTTAGTGTAAATTAGAGCAGTTAACGTCTGTTACTAAAGCCCCAGTCACACCTACCCGCACGAGCCCCGGATTTTGAGCCGGACCACCCCCGGACCAGTCGCCAGGACTGTCCCGGATAAAATCTCTGTTTTCGACGTTTTTTGCCTCACGGTCACACGTACCCGGCCGGTGCGATCTGGGGGTGATCTGGATAGTCCGGGGCCTGGCCGGGCGTGGTCCGGGGCTGCTTCGCTACTACACTACTACCATGCCAGATCGAGCCCGGATGCCTCGGACTGCCCCAGATGTTTTAAACATTTTAAAACATCCGGGGCGGACCCGGACGAGCCACGGATCACCACGGACGAGCCATGGATCACCACGGACCACCACGGATGTCGGACCGGGGCTCGTCCAGCCTCTGATCCGGGTAGTTGTGACTTGGGCTTAATGTTAGAGCAGTGTAGGCGGTGGCACTACACAACACACATTAAGTCAGTATAGGACACTGCCTAAGGGATCCAGCTTACCGTTGTATAACACTCTAATTAGTTATAAATGGGGGGGTGGGGGGGGATAAAAATGGTTCAGATATAGATCTAGGTCACACAAGATTATATAGTTAAGCATAAATATTCTAAAGAGGTACACTTTGTAATTGCTGCCTTAGCATAATTGGGTCGTTCTCAGAAGTTGTGTACCAATACTGTGACATCAGTACAACAAAATCAAAATGCTGTCAAAGTGCTGTATAATATATATACAAGCTTCCTCAATGTGTATGTCCTTTTGCATCTGAATAATTGAAAATAAACATATTCTGACATTTTTAAGTAGGTCACATGATGCTCACACACAATAAATACCACTATAGCATGGAAACCAATCTGACTCCAAAATCAAATATTTTCCTCACAAAGCTTGAGATTTTTAGGACATTTCACATGCCACTTGCTTTATAAACAGTAGTAATAATAATTTGAAACCTCATTGCTATGGTTTTGAGTTATTTGTGATGATTAAAGAGAAAGGCAGAACAATATTAGCAAGGTAACAGTCCAAGTGGAATCAACAATTTTACACAAATGTTTGGCTCAAATTTCAACGTTTAGGGGCAATTTCAGGATTTATCTTTTACTATACCATAACTGGGTCCATACATAGTGTCAAATGGTGAAAATAGTTCCTGTACTGTATCTGTACTCAGTGTTTGATACAGAGTTTCATAGTACTTGCAAGTGGAGATGAAATGTTACAATGTTAATGACTCCAGAAAAAGTTAACTATTTCATAATTTTCATAATTTTTCGAGAAATAAATGTCTGTATATGACCATTTGAAGTGAAATGTGCTGTTGTTCAGAGGTTTTCATTAAGTTTGTGACACTTTATTTTCAATGCTGTTGACAATGTCACAAATTAGTGATGTAATTTTCTATTTATTTAGCTACATCCATCCCAATAAGATACATAATACACAATATTAACATTTACTTTTGATCTAAAATATCTCCCACATTATTGGGCTAAATGATGAAATCTAAATATTGACACTCCAATAATGTGTTTCTTTGAAATATGCATTTCAAGTAGACTACCTCAAGTGGTACAGTTTCTGAGAACGACCCAATTACACAAAACAGCATAGTCTAATTAGATTTAACCATGAACTGCAAATTGATGACATTAGTTATAGATATATACTTATAGACCACACAGATAACACCATTGATAAATGTGTTTCTTGGGGTTTTATGCCCTGGCAACATCAGCATCTAAGATAATATCAGAGCGGAATACAAACTTAACTTACAGATCCTCTTCTGGCTGATCTAGGCCCCATTGGACCTCTAATGCCAGCACGTTATGGAAAAAAAACCTATATTTGTGTGCACACATATGGATGTCGACGGAGCCCTGAAGTCATATCACTGTGGGTGTCCTCTCCAATGTCTATCCAGCCTTCTCTCAAATGCTTCTAGCGGTGGTGCTTCAACCACTTGGTCCGGGAGACTTACAGCATGCGCTTACTAAAAACCACACACACACTGGAACAGCTTGCTTGCTTTGAGGTTTTACGTCCTAGCAACAGGTAAGGTCATATCAGGATGGGTACTTCCATACTTGTGACAGTGTACACTCATGGCGAATTTATAGTGCTGCCCCACTGGGAGATCATGCCACCAGCACCATGAATCGAGATCCCACTTAGTCACCTTGTCCTCACACTTTCTTTTTTTCTTTTTTTTCCCTTCTTTTTAAATTTTTTTTTTTTTTGGTGACGCTGTATTTATGCTGCCCATAACGGTTAAGTCTAATGACTTGTTTTTGGCGTTAGACAGTAATAGTCTCATGGTTCTGCTTGTGTTGTGTAGAGCTATCTACTGCACGCATTCTTTCTCTGTTTGTAAGCATTCTTCCACATCTCCCCACCCTGTGTGATTCTGTTAGTTCTACAATTGGTTAGTTGTTTGGTTACCTATAGTTATTTTTCCTGACTGCCTTCACCAGCTTGCCTTAGTGGTCATTAGTTTTGGTTTAAAATTTATAGTTTACCTCCTGGGAATATCATGCCTCGCACTTAGAAAAGTACTCCATGCCCTATCCTAATAATGGCAAGTTTTAAGGTAGGCAGTTATAAGCCTAAAGCTAAGATTCCTTACACGCGCTATGCGGTATGCGAATGGGAGGATTCCTTGTAGGCGGTATGCGAACCCGTAACCCCACCACCACCACTACCATATGTTTCCCCTCTCCACCCTGGTGTGTGACCGTTCCGTAATGCTCAGTCGCCTCTCCTCGTCTAAAACTAATGGGCAAGTGCGACTGATGTTTCTATTCGCATATTGCATGCTGCACCGATCGCTACAGGGACCGATCGAGTTGTCGCATTCGCATACCGTGTGTAAGGGTTGTAGCCCATTGACTTCAAGGCGTTTCGATTTTTTGCCGCATTCGCCTACCGCATACCGCATGTAAGGAATCTTAGCTTTAATTTTGTAAGTAATCAGTTTGACTTGGTGGCGGCTGGGATTCGAACCTACAACCTCCTGCACGGGAAGTCATACCGTCTTGTGCACCCTTGCTGCAGAGGGGCTGTTGATGGCTTAGTGGCACATTATATTTCGCAGGTCACAACTCAAGTGTTTTCCTTTTGAAAATCTGATGCTTTCATAGGATTATGTAGCTTTAAACATTTATTGCTGTCCACAAGGAAAAAATAAGTTAATTTAATAGAACCTGTCACTGTTGAAACCTCTTTCATTTTGGAAAAGAATGTGCATTCTTCAGAATGGCACATTTGTTACAGATGAGTAGTGCCAATGATTTTCCGCGATCGCGGAAAACGGACGGAAATCGCGGATTGTCAAGTTTGAAACGGAATTCATAAGTTGGAGCGGAATTCCGTTATTTTCATGTCAAATCCGTTATTTTGAACTAAAAAGTGACAGAATAAAGCCTAAATTGATCAAATCCCACTTCTCCGTAGTCATGATCAATCTAACATCAGTATTTATTTTAATTTTATTTGTCATTCTTTTGTGTGACGATCATGTTGCGATGTGTTACATTATTATTTCAATTGGTATCATTATAATAAAAGTGCAGTGTCAAGTTGAATGCTAAAGTCCCCGTCAATTAATTCTAACATGATAGCAATACGTAAGTAAGATAATCAAGCATAAAATTAAACAGTGTGGAATGGAATTTGTTATTTTTTTCTGAAACAGAATTGAAATGGAATTTGCTATTTGGTGTCACGGAATTTGCCTTATTTTGAAACGGAAAATCATTGGCACTAGATGAGACACTAGTTTTCTGGTCGTAGATACTGTCAGTTAATTTACACAAATCATTTTAAAGTTGCATAGTCCGATGGTTGTGAGTCTCGGCCATTTTTCTGAGATAAATATATTAATTGATTGTTATAATCTACCTTACTATAGTAATAGTTCACAGTAACTTTGATATTAAATGGCTAACTTTGGATATATTTGAAGCACAGACATGCAACATTATCTTTGGCAAGCACGTAAAAACTCTGACACCATAGGCTTACAAAAATGTAGTATTTTTTGTTGTTGAAGATTTGTACTGCCTATCATGGATAAGCCTGAATAGGCTTGTTTTCACCATTAGACAGTTCGTCGATAGAAAGCCTGAGCCTACACTTTTACCGACCCAAGGGATTTTTAACCTCCCACACCACATAGACATGGTATGCGAGCAACCGGCCTTTGATGACGCTGTAAGTTATACACAGCGGTGGAAATCCAAATTGGCAGAGATGGGGGCATAGGGAATCGAACCACCAACCTTCAGATTAGGAGTCCGACGTAGAAAAAAGTCAGACACTCTAACCACTCCGCCACAGAGAACACCACATTAAATTGATTCTGTGCCCATCTATGTGGTAACAAATGCTTAATAAGTATACCAGTATCTAAGTTAAAGCTGCATAGTCCTTTGACAACATCAAATTTTCAAAACCAGAACAATTATCTAACTTTGATTCTACATATCTGATTTAGATGCTGGGGCATTTATTAAACATTTGTCACCACATTGAATTGAATACTGAGGCAATTTAATACTAATAGAATATGTTACTGCAGAAGCATATGGTGTCAGGGTTTTGGCATGCCTGCCAAAATTAATTTGGCATGTTTGTACTTCAAATATCTAAAAAAGATTAACCATTTAAAATAAAAAGTTATTTCAGACTAAAGTGAAATAGATTATAACGATCAACCTAATAATATTAGTAATATATTTATCTCAGAAAATGACAGAAACTCAAAGCCATCGGACTATCGAACTTTAAATATGTAGAATCAAACCTAGGTGAGTGTTTTGGTTTTAAAAATGTGATGCTTAATCGGACTATGCAACTTTAATGATGAATAAACTAAGGAATTAGAATTGGATTTAGCGATGAAAGAGGATGCAGACTGGTAATTTCTGCTACAGGATGTTGGTCACATGACAGGCTGCCTGGTGCAAGTACATATTGACAGTTCCTTTCATTGGTTGAATTCTGATGTTCTGCTATATAGACCACTTTCAATGTTGATAAACATTGCCAAGCGGTTTGTTTCTAGGTCTTGCAGTTTTAGAGATATTTCACTATTTCTGTATGAAGATTGCTCACGCCGTACATGTCCATTGAGTTTGCCGATACGTGCGGTGCAAAACTTCAATTTGATTCAAAATTAATAGAAATTCAGAACAATAAACATACAAATTTAATATAATCTGTTTGTTAAACATGTTATCTGTTTGTGTGCCAAGCGGTTTGTTTCTATGTGGTGCGGTTGTAGAGACAATTCATCTTTCTCCTAAGTTGACTCTTCAAAATAAAAGTTAGTTAAAATTAAAGTAAAATAGGTCATGATTACTCATCTTAAGCCCCGTTCACACTGGCGAGTTAAAACGCTTCATCTAAATCGACTTGCCTAGTTCGCCTCACATTCGCCGTGTGGACGCTATGCTAAAGCGATTTAGGGCTGAATCGATTTATCTAGTTCGCTTCAAGTAAACCACCTCGCGAGGTAGTATAGATGAAGCGATTTAGCTTAAATCGACGTAAGTGGCATGTGTGAACCCAACCGACTTACTTGAGGCGGATTAAGGACCTCACACTCATGCGCAGTCGAGACCTTAGTTTGTTGACTTTCCAGTCGATCAAAAGCGCATATTATATAATTTAGTCTATGAAACCGCTAGCTGTGCACAAATATTTTTATCATCATTTATTTTTAGGGTTTCACTGCCCAGCAGAAGTTTTGACCGTTCCAAAACAATACGATTCAGTTAATACATATCTAAGTCGAACCCACACTCTCTCGTGGTGACGTCGACGAATTGAAACCGGCGCTGGTTAGTATGGACTTGCTCATGCGCAGATATCGATTTCCGGCTAAAAGTAGTGCGTGTGTGAACACAACACTAAATCGATTCATATAAATCGACTTGTCTAAGTCGACATAAACTTTGCCCGTGTGAACACAGCTTACTATGGGTTATTTTAATGGCAAAAACACAAAGCAATCGGATTATGCAACTTTAATAAATCAACAGAACTGTGTTGTGCCCAGGTTAGCTGGTAATCTCTTAGTCTCAACATTCCTTCAGGATCGCTATATATATAGATGCCCCCTAGGTCAGCCTGGCCATTTCTGGCCATGTCAGAAATTATACAGCTCGGTGAAAATAATGGTTGCCCTACACCAAATGATATATTGACCATGTATTTGTATTATTAAAGTTACATAGTCCAACGCGTTTGAGTTTCTGTCATTTTCTGAGATAAATACATTAGATTGATCATAATAAATCTACTTTATTTTACTTTGAAGTAACTTTTAACTTTTACTCTAATTGGCTAACTTTGGAGTTATTTGAAGCGAAAACATGACAATTAATTTTGGCTAGCACATCAACATTCTGACATGAAAACATGAATAAACTTAAAGAAATTGAACCATCTGTGGGAAAGCCACCACAGACTCATGCGGGAGGTCGGCGGGACCAAGTGGTCCTTAGCCGCTGCCGTATTGGCCACTCGTGGCTTACACATGCTTTTCTGCTCAAGGGGGAACCCCCCTGAATGTATTGGGTGTCAGTCCCCGCTGACACTCAAACACATTTGACTAAGTTGCGTTGATTTTTTGCCCCTGCGCCAACAGTTCTACACTGCAGACAGTATGCGTGACCTTTTTACTAAGGTAAAACAGGAAAACATTTTAGCCTTTTTGAGGGCAGCTGGACTGTACCACCTCATATAATTTACTAAATAGATTCTATCAATTGTTTGGCCTGCGCCAGCCTGTACATCTGACAGACCCCACTCTTGGCACCATGTAAAGATCAACCATCACTCTCTGGCATGTGTGTTGTTATGCTTTATTTAAGACAAGATGACCTCGAACTACCAGAAGCACGTACTGGTGGCTAACACTAGTTGCGTATCTGGACATCAATTATAAATAAAACTGTTCTTTTTCTATGGGAATTTGTTTCCCTTGACCACAAATATATGATTGTGAGCTTTCTAATTTAATGGGTGTCTATTGGCACATAATTGATTGTCTGCTTTTACATGTAAAAGCAGTGGTTTGAACAAAAAACTAAAATTTTTCGCCGTGAATATGGCCTATGCTGCCGACACGGCGTAAAGCAACCACCAATCAATCAATCAATCAACATTCTGACACCACAGGTTTTAGCACTAAAAGGTTCTATTAAATTGACTTAGTATTCTCTTCTAGACAGAAACATGCTTAATAATAAGCACGCTAGTACTGAAGTTCAAGTTGGATATATGTAGGCTATAGACCCAGAAACCCACACACTTAAAAGATAAAAATACAGCGTAATACTAGTAGTGTTTTGGTTATTGGTATGGTAAAAGTGGGTGTGCTACTTGGGAAAAGTGGGGTTTTGAAAACAGGTTATCCGGTAGGCCTATGACTATGTAGGCCTATGTATTATGTATGTACTTGTGTATGGATGGATTGATGAATGTGTGTATATGTATGTATGTGTGTCTAGGTAGGTGTATGTATGTATATGATATGTATGTGTGTGTGAATCTATATACTATAGTATAGGCATATCAAATAGTTGATTCAGCAACTATCGGCCCTATGAAAGTATGATGCATATCTTTTGGAGAAATCGGTCCTGTCAACACTGCGCATTAAATGATTACTATTCTACTCGGAAGTTTCAAAATTACTTTGAAACTTCCGAGCAGAAATAACAATAGCATGGAATGGTCAAAATATGCATGACATCCTACTGGGTAATATCGGGCCTTTTAAAGCAGGTGTATCAAGTATCACTGTATGCTCACCCTCCACTCCAGTCCCCTCCCCCCCCCCCCCCGCCCCCTGCACAACTATCTTGTCCCCTCCTTCTTGCAATGCACCCAGTACCAACTTGATTACACCAGCACAAACACAACCGGCGCGCCGAAATAAATACCCACTCAACCCACACCGGTGCGCCGGCGCAAAGGTTCACATGGCAAACCAAGTCCGGCATCGGCTGCGGCAGGCACCAACAACAGACAGGTGTCCCTGGCCTCCGCCCTACCCCAAAAACCACACAAACAAACTTTTACAAAAAAAACTCGCCACCGATTACCAATGAAAGTACTCACCGTGTCTGCAGTGCCAGTTCTCTGGCGCCGTCTTGAGGGTGAGGGTAACTCCTCCTCCGGCCTTGTGTTGGGTTTTTATCAAGTGTTATGGTTTCTTAGCTAGATTATCGCGATCCGTTCTCAGAGATCACAACTCGGGCACTGACTGGTGTGGGCGCCAGCGGGGTGTGCCGTGTCACACTGCATAACTGATGGATCCGTATAGAGACAGGCGTACAGTGCCCGCCCGACCGCTGCGGTCAGTGCGGGCAATGCAGTGTGGTTGTTTAGCTAGTTCGGCCATTTGCCACCAGGTGCGTGGATGTCGCTGTGATGGTGTAGTCGGGTTCCAGTACCCATACTGACCGCTAGGTGCCTCTGTTGAAACAAGGGCCAGGGGACCAGGCTATGGTTGGTGAAGACAAAAGGAAATATCTTGTGGCATCGTTATGATTGATTAATCGCTTAAAAGTTCAGATCAAACGAATTGTTTTTTTCGACCTGGCGCCACAACAAATGATGCGGTTCTCATAGCGACGACTCGAAATAGAGTGGGTATGGTTATATTTGATTATAAAATCCAAAGTGGTGTGAGCTCGAAGGCACGTGACTTCACAGTCACAATACTAGTCTATACTATAGTTTGTTTGTTTGTTGTTGTTTTACGTCCTAGCAACATCTAAGGTTATATCAGGATGGGTACCGACTTGTGACAGTATGCACTCATGGCGATTTTATAGTGCTGCCCCACTGGGAAATCAGGCTGCCGGCACCATGACCCGAT
The DNA here is from genome assembly GCA_030323885.1 of Branchipolynoe longqiensis. Classification (NCBI taxonomy): domain Eukaryota; kingdom Metazoa; phylum Annelida; class Polychaeta; order Phyllodocida; family Polynoidae; genus Branchipolynoe; species Branchipolynoe longqiensis. The sequence goes on along the minus strand of CM059203.1, from coordinate 32,118,360 downwards.
ATCCCACTCAGTCACATTATTCTGACACCGAGCCAACCAGTCCTTGCCCTATCCTAATAATACCGAGCACCAGGCCAGGAAGCGACAAGTATCAATTTTTAAGTCATTGATTTGACTCGACCGGGAACCGAACTCGCAAACTCCCGATCTTCCGCATGCGAGGCCTGTGCTCTACCGATTCGGCCACCGTGCCCGGTATAGTCTGAAGTATAGAGCTGTTACACTGACACTGTTTTTTCACGTTGCAAACATCCTGGCCACCTGCAATGCTATTGACAGATCTGCCATCATTGACTTCATTAAAGATTCCGACAAGCACCTCAGTGACACCATGGCTGCCTTGGCCATCCTCATCAGGATGTCCAAGACGACTTGGGAGCCACTTGCCAGATTCTACTGGCAGAACCGCTTAATCATTGGGTCTGTTGGTCCTCCTTATCCGGGCATTGTCATTGACTGAGGCTTTAATAATTTCTTGCCTTAGCCCCTTTCCTGGCCCGTTACCTTTACATCCACTAACATGAAACTCCTGTCCCTTAGCTCAACCCCCACACCTCCCCCCATTCCACCCCACCATCCCCCCTACCCCCATTCCTCCCTACGGAGGTTTTGGGAGGGACCCTCTGTCGGCCCTTTGTTTCTTTCCCTTGGTACAGCCATCTTTCAAGTCTTAACATTCCCGCCCCTTTAAATTACCACAACTCAACACCCCTGAGGAAAAAAAAATTGTTTCCCACATGGGCCCACCATTCATGGCGCCCATTTAGTGTTGCAGCTTTTTACAACCTTCAGTCATCATATATGACTGTAAACCACCCACTCAGTCCAGTTCACTAGTTACAGTGTTGGTATGTCATTGTAAATGAGGTGGTTTAAAAAAGAATTATTGTTGGATATTTATGAGGATGTGTTAATGAAATGAGGCTGCAAGTTACACTACTGTTGCTCGTATCTAGATAAAACATGGATCCCTATCCAGAGTAGGGGTGAATGACAACCATGCGGAGCAAAAACTGTTTCATTAGGAATGAACTAATATTATAGTATAAAGCCACTAGGCAATAAGGTTAGACAAATGCAGAGTTGGGCTGAGTTCTTTATTAATATTAGTTCTCTGGCTGGGACTATTATATATGCCCTACCTCAAAAGAAAAATGTGATCGAAGTGACAATGATTTACATTAATTCCGCACCACGCAGTTGGCGCCCCATTCGCGCGTCCCGTACTAGGGTGGGCACGCGACTCCGAATACATACAATTGATTGTATAATAAACAATATATACAATAATATTAATAATGGGTTTCGCTCCATTCCTTTATATTATTATAATACATTATAATACACATAGTAGGCCTAATAACTGTGGAGGTGGTGATTCCAATGTGTGGCATGCAGTGTTTGTCTATATTTGCTTAGCGTTGAGAATTAATTTGACATGTTTGCACTTCAGATATCTCAAAAGTTAGGCACTTAAGATAAAAGCTATATCAAACTAAAGTAAGGTAGATTATAACAATCAATTTAAAGCTGCATGGTCCGATGACAACATCAAATTTCCAAAACAAAAACAATTATCTAGATTTGATTCTACATATCTAACTTAGATACTGGTGCACTTATTAAACATTTGTCATCACATATAAGGGAATATTGAGGCACTTGAATATAACCTGTTGCTGAAGAAGCCTATGATGTTAGAGTTTTGACAAGCTTGCCAAAATTAATTTAGCACGTTTGCACTTCAAATATCTCAAAAGTTTGCCATTTAAAATAAAAGTTACTTCAAACTAAACTGAGGTAGAATATAATGATCAACCCAATATGCTTATCTCAGAAAATGAGAGAAACTCAAAACCATCGGATTGTGCAACTTTAATATATTTATTTAACAAAAATGACAGAAACTGAAAACCATCAGACTATGCAACTTTACTATATTAATTTAAGAACAATGACAGAAACTCAAAACCATCAGACTATGCAACTTTACCATATTTATTTAAGAACAATAACAGAAACTCAAAACCATCAGACTATGCAACTTTAGTATCCATGTCATCTCTAAGTTCATCAGTCATGGATAGTTATGTGAGTTTGTAAGCCGCAGTTTATTGTTGTAGTGTTCCATCAGAATGCAACTTTAAGGTCTGCCCGAATGGTGGTGTTTTTACCCATAAGTGTCCCATAATTCTTAGATGCCTATCTTTATATTTCAGACCCCACCTGTCTCGCTCACACAGGTCACATGAGAACTCGTGGATCATAACAGTTAGTTGATATATATATGGGTCAGGATCACGAAAAGAGGCCAATTGGTGGAAGTTGTCGGCGTCGAGCACGGATGTCGGCGTTGATCGGTATAATTATAGTTTAGCATTGACAGAGATGTTGGAAAGCCCTTAAATTTATACTGAATGTATAGGTCGAGAAAATACAACAAACCTTATTTGTCTCTAGGATAATTTAATACAAAACAAAGAAATGCACGAGACTTTAAGAATTGCAACGCCGACATCTGTTAAAGTTGTCGGTGTCGATCATTGGATGTCGGCATCGATCGGTATAATTATAGTTTAGCATTGACAGAGATGTTGGAAAGTCCTTAAATTTATACTGAATGTATAGGTCGAGAAAATACAACAACCTTATTTGTTTCTAGGATAATTTAATATGAAACAAAGAAATGCACTACACTTTTAAGAATTGCGACGCCGGCATCTTCGCTTGACCACCGATTGGCCCGTTTTCGTGAGGCTGACTCATATATATATCTATATATATGTTGTGGGGGTCCTGAAAATGGGAAATATTGCGCCTAAGGCAGGACTCGAACCCACATTCTGGGCCAGTGTGCTAACCATTACACCACCTAGGGTCCCTGATATCACCACACTACCCACACCTACCTGTCTTTTCTTTTTCTATGGGAATTTGTTTCCCTTGACCACAAATATATGATTGTGATCTTTCTAATTTAATGAGTGTCTATTGGCACATAATTGATTGTCTGCTTTTACATGTAAAAGCGATGGTTTGAACAAAAAACAAACATTTCTCGCCGTGAATATGGCCTATGCTGCCGACACGGCGTAAAACAACCACCAATCAATCAAATCAATCATATCATATACTAACTAAAAAGCAGCAAACAAAGCTCCAAACTATACAAAATAGATGGTTGCGCATAGTATTTAAAGGAAAAACACTACATACCATTGAGATGCACAATAAAGCTAAACTAGATGCCCTAAATAGTCACAGAGACAAGCACTTATTAGGCCTAATGTACCACCTCGCGAAACACCCATATTACATAGACACGCCTACACAAGCCACACAAGCCATCCTCCTGAAAGTGCCACATGTTAAAACTAGTAAAATGAAAAAGTCACCAGTTGTTCTAGGGGGAGCACTCTGGAACCAACTACCAGAGGGTGTCAGGAACAGTGATTGTTACAAAACTTTCAAGATAAACCTCCATGCACATTTAAATCAACCAGCCTAGGCCAAAGCAGATCAATGCCACACCGGGGTCGGTGTTGCCATTCCTTTCTCTGTCCCCCCGCTCCCCTCCAAACCAACAAACATACACTGTAAACTCAACGAGTAGCGGCCAACTAGACCAAATAACTCATGTACAACGGAACGAGCCTGAAAATGATTCTAGTTGGATCCTACTGAGGTACATGATTAATCAATATTAACCTACTTACTAACTCAATAGGCCCCACCTGAGATTACCATGAACACAAGTTCAATCACAAAGGGCCACCCTACATCCCCCATCACCCTTTCAACAAATATGTTACTACTAGAAAGATAATCCGTTATGCCCCACCCCCTACTAATGCCTACCATACTAATCAAACATATTACCTCCCCGTATATGTTTGTTTTTTCTCTTGTCTTGTTCTTTACCTATCATTCATGTACCAATATTTTGCTTATTTCCCTGTAATTGTCTATCTGTATATTGTTGTAGATTTGGGCTGGAAGACCAGTGCATTAGCGCTGACAACATGTTATTCAGAGGAATAAACACACTTGAACAAAAAAAAACCAACTATGCTGCTATTATGGGTATGGTATATGTGATGGGGGTGGGTGAGAAAATGGCTGCTGGGCTATTGACGGATTCACACGGATCTCGTATAGCTTGCTAAGTTTAAAGTGTAGAATTAGTAAATTCATGTAGATTAAAATACTTTAAAAGTTAACGAGAAAGAATTCAAATATCCACTGTGGCTGCCATTTTGGTAGAGTAGCATTCTTTTCCTGGTCGAGTCAAACCAATGACTTAAAAATTGATACTTGTTGCTTCCTAGCCTCATGCTCGCCATTATTAGGATAGAGCAAGGACTGGTTTGCTCAGTGTCAGGATAATGTGACTGAGTGGGATAGCAGGTCATGGTGCTGGCAGCCTGGTCTCCAGTTGGGCAGCACTATAAAGTCACCATGAGTGCGCACTGTCACAAGTCGGTACCTGTCCTGATATGACCTTAGATGTTGCTAGGATGTAAAACAACAACAAACAACAAACAAAGCATTCTTTTCTATTTCGGCATCTGTACATCACAATAGACAAAGGCCCTATAACACTAAGACGGCTCACTCAGCCTGTACTGTGTAATCAAAAGGATCAAACCCACCACCTGGGGCGCTGGCTGTTCTCTTGATTTCACAGTTGCTATATTATATGTATAAATGTATATATGAATGTGAAAGATCTGTGATGATGGTGATGATGATGATGCTGATGCTGATGATGATGCGTATTTGTTCATAGCAATTTCATATTGATGTGTATTCATACTTACCTATATCATGTATAATATAATTGTATGTGTTTACATATGAAACACCAGCCAGCAGCCGGGCTGATCAAACCTACCACAAGGTGGCACTGCAACTGCGAAATTTACATTACCATGGGAGAGATAGGGAGTGACCTGTTTTAGTGTTATAAGGTCCTTGCTATAGATAAACAATGCTCCCTGGGACATAAAAAGTACCTTCATAATGGCTGGCGCACACCTCCCGTTTACGATTCGCGCGCTAAAACTGACTGCGACTCGTGACCCGTTTACGACTTAAAACTGGCCGATTCATTTTTCGAATCTTATAAGATTCCAGTTTTAAGCCCTAAAACTGAGTTTTAAGTCGCGAATCGCAAGGCTCTGGTGTGCTAGGGGGTCGCACACCTAACGACTAAAACTCAAACTTAGTCGTGAAACTGGCAGTTTTAGGTCGTAAACGGGAGGTGTGCGCCAGCCATCAGTCGCTTGCAGTGAATTATTATCAAAGCAGGTTTTATCTGGAATTAAACAGGGTCGACCATTGACTATTTCTCTACAGGGTACCTAGATAAAATATTCACTCCTACCCAGAGTCGGGGTGAAAAACAACCCATTAGAAAAAGTGGCGAAAAGGTGGATAAATGAAATGAGCACATAAATTCTTAATTTAAGAAGCAAAATATATTCTTCACATACCTCTTTCTATTTACCCGCTACTTTTGAAGGAATTATTGATTAAATAACATAGATTAATAAAGGTTTAAAACTCAAATTGAGATCATTTAGTGACCGCCATCCCCAGATAGCACACAGTCATCGGCCCGACGGCGGCCCAAGGGCGGCCGCTCCGGCGGCCCGACGGTGGAAAACGCCGTCGGGCCAACGTTGTTTTGTCCAACCTCCCGCCGTCGAGGCGACGGCGACAAACGCCGTCGGGCCGACGTTGTTTTGTCCAACCTCCCGCCGTCGGGGCGACGGCGGCAGCCGCCGTCGCCCCGACAGCGGCAGCCGCCGTCACCCCGACGCCGTCGGGGCGACGGCGGCAGCCGCCGTCGAGGCGACGGCGACAAACGCCGTCGGGCCGACGTTGTTTTGTCCAATCTCCCACCGTCGACTCGACGGCGGCTGCCGCCGTCGGGGCGACGGCGACAAACGCCGTCGGGCCGACGTTGTTTTGTCCAATCTCCCACCGTCGACTCGACGGCGGCTGCCGCCGTCGCCCCGACGGCGACAAACGCCGTCGGGCTGACGTTGTTTTGTCCAACCTCCCACCGTCGACTCGACGGAACCCTAACCTTATAAAAATAAATTTAATATAGTCTATATACTAATAATATAGTTATCCCTAAATACAGAAAAAGTGAAATATCTCTACAACCACTCCACGTAGAAACAAATCGCTTGGTACACATATAGACAACATAGTTACCAAAAAGATTATATTAAATTTATAAGGTTAGGGTTCTTGATATCTATTAATTTTGAATAAAACTAATATTTTGCACTTGTACGTATTGACACTATAGTGACAGTGTCTTCTCGGAAAAACCAAGATGGCGGTCCTTCGTCAACATTCCGTACCGGGTAGTTCAAATCGTATTAACACGAATAATTCCATTAATACATCGTAATAAATTACAAAACTTTTACAAAATAATCTAAACATATTAATAAACAAACCTGTTAAATAATTCCTTTCAATTCCTCCGATTTCTGGCGTTATTTGTTCAAATAGAACGCTGTCCAACGATCGCACGTGTTGTGCTGGCCACTCGAGCCGGCGACTCGAGTCAGGTGGCGATTCGAAGTAAACAAACCGTATCGGATGATTCAAATCGTATTAACACGAATAATTCCACTAATACTTCGTAATAAATTACAAAACTTTTACAAAATAATCTAAACATATTAATAAACATACCTGTTAAATAATTCCTTAAAATTCCTGGTATTTCTGGAGTTATGGTAGAAAAGAACACTGATCAACAATCGCACGTGTTCCGCGGGCGACTCGAGCCGGAATGCAAATTTAAAGAACTGCGCAAGCGCGGCCCACCACCGTCGGCTCGACGGTGGCTCGACGGTGGACCAGACGTGGAAAATGAATGCAAACCTGCGGCGGCCCACCACCGTCGAGCCGACGACGGCCCGACGGTGACTCAAAAGTGGAAAGGGATTGAACCCTAACGTCGGAACACCACCGGCGGCCCGACAGTGGCCCGACGGTGGCTCAAAAGTGGAAAAGGATTGAAACCTAAGGTCGGGACACCACCGTCGGGGCGATGGTGGCCCGACGGTGTACCAGACGTGGAAAATGAATGCAAACCTGCGGCGGCCCACCACCGTCGGCTCGACGGTGGCCCGACGGTGTACCAGACGTGGAAAATGAATGCAAACCTGCGGCGGCCCACCACCGTCGAGCCGACGATGGCCCGACGGTGACTCAAAAGTGGAAAGGGATTGAACCCTACCGTCGGAACACCACCGGCGGCCCGACGGTGGCCCGACGGTGGCTCAAAAGTGGAAAGGGATTGATTCCCAACGTCGGAAATCCACCGGTGGCCCGACGGTGGAAAGTCGATCGCGACGGTGCGACCAATAGCCGACGTCGGCCCGACGGCTGTGTGCTATCTGGGTCTTGGTTCTTTTGCATTCTCTCTCATTTCATCAACATTGGATGAGGGAAGCAGGAGCTCATCTTCTCTGATTGGTTGTTTGATACCAAACAGGTCGCCACTTTTTATATGAATATATTTTGCTTCTTAAATTAAGAATTGATGTGCTCATTTCATTTACCCAGCCTTTCGCCACTCTTTCTAACGGGTTGTTTTTCACCCCTATTGCAAGTATGGGGTGAATCTTTTATCTAGAGGGTACCTCATACCCCAGTCACACGAGGCCTGAATTCACTTACGATCGATTCGCGACGTCAAAACGTCCTTAATGCGCCCTTCTTTCGCCCTCCTTAAGTGCTGGCGCCGCGAGGACGCCAACCTCCCGGCGTCCATTTCGGACATTTTGGACGCAAGGAGGTTGCAGCTGCTGCACCTACAACCTCCTTGTGTTCTGTTCAGGCGGCACCATCCAAAACTGGTTGGCGCCGACCTGGCACTGCCCATGCGCGATCTTGCACCAACCTCTTGGTTGGCGAGTTGCCAGCGACCTGGCGCCGATCTGGCACTGACCTGGCGGACGCTGCACTCAACGTGTGGTCGCCACAGGGCGCCGACTCTGCGCCGCCCTTTCCCCAACCCGGCGCCACCCTGGTGCCGACCCAGAGCTGACCCAGCACCGCCCTGGCACTGACTTGGCGACACCCTGGTGCTGCCCTGGCGCCGACCACGTATTTGAATCAATGTATCGAGTGGGACGCTGGGAGGTTGTCGTCCTTTTGGGCATAAGTAGGTTGGTACCGAACGCTAGCTCTCGTGTGACTGGCGTATTAGATAGGGTACATTTCTGAGGTAGGTTCCTGGATGAGTAGGTTAGCCATCAGGGTAAGTTAGATCTTGCGAGATATATATAGATGGGTCGTTCTCAGAAAGTACCACTTTTGTTACATGGAAACCCAAAGTAAAAACAACCCAAATATTAGCAGAAAACATTCCAAATAATATCAGAATCCATGTTCATATGAAATTTGGCATATTGTGCATATCTCAGCGTTTACCTTTAGTTTTGTTGCTTTTTGATTTGAATTGTGATCTGATACAAATTGAGAAAGCGGCTAAGATTAGCCGTGTAACATCCACCCATATCATCATTTTAACACACTCAACAAAGTAAAACTAGATTTGATTGATTACAGTTAAGCAAACTCAGATTGTGTCTTACAGGAAAATTCTCTAATTCAAATTTTCCAAGCCAACATACTTACCTAGATTTGATCTTCCATATTGAACTTAAACACTGCTGGCAGTTCTAGCTGCTCTCAATGACTCATTAAACATGTATTGCAGTTTAGTGCGCCTGTGCTATGCCCGAATATGGCTAGCAAAAGCTTATGTCCATCATTTCAGTGTGCACACCAAAATTAATTTGGCATGTTTTGACTTTGAATATCTCCAAAGATAGTCCTTACTTGAAAGTAAAATTCTTCTTCTTCTTGAAGATTTTTACTGCCTATCATGGATAAGTCTGAATAGACTTGTTTTCACCATTAGACAGTTTGTTGATAGAAAGCCTAAGCCTACACTTTTACCGACCCAGCATATTGTTAACCTCCCACACCACATAGACATGGAATGAGAGCAACCGGCCTTTGATGACGATGTAAGTTATACACAGCGGTGGAAATCCAAATTGGCAGAGGTGGGGGGGGGGGGACAGGGAATCGAACCACTGACATTCAGATTAGGAGTTCAACCTCGAAATAAGTCAGACACTCTAACCACTCTGCCACAAAGAACACGACAAAATGAAGTTGATTATAGGTAGGCTCGGGCTTTCTATCGACCAGCAGTGGAGTGGGGAAGACCAGTCGTCTGTGATTGGGATTTCCCCTGCTTGGGACAACTAATGTACCAAAAAAAAAAAGAGAGACAAATAAGTGTTCACACTTCCTGTCTACCATTCGCTATATCGCTATATCGCTATAGCGATCAACCTAATGCATTCTGCATTCATCTAAAACTAAATATGGTAGAAGCTGAGCACCATCGGATTATACAAACTTAATCATCCTTGCAATCAATGCTGAATGAACTTTTCTAGATGGAGGTTGTTTTTTGTGTGATAAATATCTTTATTCCTCTAAATGTCTCCAGTATCGAGACATGGGTCTTGCAGCCATTGTTGGTAGTCATGTACACTTAAAAAAAGAAGATGACATCTTTTTAAATGCTTCACCAAAAGAAAAGATATATACATTGAGTACTGATGGTCTATCTCTGCTTTTATATTTGTTTATACAGGAAACGCTTGTGTCATCATCGACATCAAGCCTGGATCTACGTTATGACAGTCAACTGAGAATAATGATTTTGCAAGATGGCAGTGTTTCAGCAGTGAAATTTGTGTATCGGCATCCATACTGACAGTGTGATGAAGCTTTAGCTAATTGTCGCTTGGAGCATCGATGTGACACATGCGGACATCCAGTGGCGGATTAACCACCAGTACCACCCTGGCCCCTAGGCTGAGCTTTAGTTAATCGAAGCGTTGTTTTGGTACGCTCTCGGGTCCCCGTCCCTTCCGGGCCCCTAGGCTTGAGCCTATTCAGCCTAATCATTTATCTGCCTCTGCTGACATCAATTCATATTTAATATGAGACAACATCTGACATCTGACATCCTATATCGGTCTAGAGCCATCATTAAACTACATTCCAGAGATGGCATCTGATAGCAGACCACACATATCAACAGACTGTACTTGGCAGCTGGCAATGCCTGACTGCAGACCATACCTGTAAACAGACTGTGTCTCACAGCAGACCGCATCCAACGAATCATATCCGTCGGCTGATCAGCTCAGAGAGTGGCAAGTATCAGAGAGCATCTGAAACCAGATAATATCTGACACTATGAAGCGCTTACACAATTCACTAATCTTTCTTGTCATTATCTTCCTGCCGTATATCATCATTGTTCTGCATCTTCCAGCCATCATCATCAGTATTCAAAGGTTCACAGTGCGCTATCAGATAGCCAGAAAATTCAGTCAGGATATCTCAAGTAGAAAAATGAATCATTTGTCGAGGAATGCTGATATATACAATCATGAAGCCATATCAAACATTACCGATATTCTCATGAAGAAGAACATGGGGGGAATACTTATGGAAATGGATGTATATAAAAATCTCATGAAGGGAGCTCTAGAAAAGGGTGCGCAATCTCAACGTGTTGCTAAGGCAACAAAGAGGAACGTGACAGAAAAGGGATTGGACGCAGATTCCCTGGATTTAATTCAGAATCTGTACAACAAGAATGTCACTAACTTTTTCCATACGCTAACGATGAAGGTTGTCATGCCATTTACTGCCGGATATATCATCAATAATGAGACTCTCTGCATAGCAGGAAACCACCCACTGACGTATTTGGTGTATGTGCACAGTGCTACCGGAAATGCAAAAAGACGTGTGAACCTGAGAAAGACATGGGCACAACCTGATCTCTTCCCACAATTCCCTTCCAGGCTAGTGTTCTTTATGGGGCGTGTCTTGGAAACTGATGCAAATAAACAGGATCTTCTGCAAGAAGAGGCCATTATGTATGGAGACATTGTACAAGTAGATTTCTTAGACACCTACCACAATCTAAGTTACAAAGCCTTAAGTGCCATGCGGTGGATCTCTGAGTTCTGCACAAATGCTCACTACATCTTCAAAACAGATGACGATGTATATGTAAACATGCCTGCAATGATGCTCCATCTGACCACTGAATTTGTATCATATTCAAACTTCATTATGGGAATGATTTGGCGTTTTCCTTCCTTGCACATTGACCGTCCGGGAAAAGAATGCTCTAAATGGTGCATCCCATTTGACGTCCTTCCAGGCTTGGACCACTACCCAACATATGCTTCTGGCTCTTTTTACATCACACCACAGACTGTTGCCATTCAGCTGTATGACATGGGACTGCGAACACCTATCTTCTGGGTTGATGATGTGTTTATTACTGGAATTGTCACAGCACGCATTCCTAGCCTGGAACACATTGACATCTCAAAAGCATATCGATTCAACCTTGCTGTGTATAAGAAAAGTTTGGGCACCTCAAACCCACTAATCGTCACATTATCAAAGGACCTGGTGAACATGTGGAAATACCACTTACCACAAATAACAGGTCTACATTTGTCTCTGTTGGGAGAAGAAAACCACAAGGAACTGCTGAATGCAGCGCTCGAGATGACATAGCAGCCTCTTTACTTTAGATAGGCTTGGTATGTGAACAAAATAAACCTTTTCTGTCTTTTCCAACAGCATTGTTACACATGAATAAACTACAGGACTAGGTCTGACGTTAGGAAATGTAATTGTTTCTAATAATCTACCACGCACTGACAATCTCCAGTTGTAAGAGATCAGTAACTCATGAAGTCTGACCGGGCGCGGTGGCCTAATCGGTAGAGCACGGGCTTCGCATGCGGAGAGTCAGGAATTCTGTTCCCGGTCAAGTCAAACCAATGACTTTAAAATTGATACTTGTCGCTTCCTAGCCAGGTGTTCGGCATTAATAAGGATAGGGCAAGGACTGGTTAGCTCAGTGTCAGGATAAATTGACTGAGTGGGATATCGGTCATGGTGCCGGCGACCTGATTTCCCAGTGGGACAGCACAACGGGATCACCATGAGTGTGCACTGTCACAAGTCGGTACACGTCCTGATATGACCGTAGATGTTGCTAGGATGTAAAACAACAACAAACACACATGATGTCTAACTTGAAACTCCTCAACAGTCTTTTGTATGCACCCGGCAACATAAGATTTGGCAAAACTCAAGGTTCAATGTGGTGATGGAGAGAGAGCGTGCTTTGTGCAGATGGAGATGGCACATGGTTGGTTTCCTTCCTCCTTCCTCCTCCCCATCCCACCAGGGAAAGGTTGTGGTTGAAAGGTTGTGATTGGAAAGTTGTGATTGAAAAGGTGTGATTGTAAAGTCGTGATTGAAAAGGTGTGGTTGGAAAGTTGCGATTGAAAAGTTACGATTGAAAAGTTGCGATTGAAAAGGTGTGGTTGGAAAGTTGCGATTGAAAAGTTGTGATTGAAAAGGTGTGATTGAAAAGTTACGAGTGAAAGTTGCGATTGAAAAGTTGCGATTGAAAAGTTACTATTGAAAAGTTGCTATTGAAAAGTTGCGATTGAAAAGTTGCGATTGAAAAGTTGCGATTGGAAAGTTGCGGTTGGAAATGTGCAGTTGGAAAGTTGCGATTGGGAAGTTGTCATTGAAAAGTTGCGATTGAAAAGTTGCGATTGAAAAGTTGCGATTGAAAAGTTGCGATTGAAAAGTTACACTTGAAAAGTTGCGCTTGAAAAGTTCCGATTGAAAAGTTGCGATTGGAAAGTTGCGGTTGGAAAGGTGCAGTTGGAAAGTTGCGATTGGGAAGTTGTCATTGAAAAGTTGCGATTGAAAAGTTGCGATTGAAAAGTTGCGATTGAAAAGTTGCGATTGAAAAGTTGCGATTGAAAAGTTGCGATTGAAAAGTTGCGATTGAAAAGTTTCGATTGAAAAGTTTCGATTGAAAAGTTGCAATTGAAAAGTTACGATTGAAAAGTTACAATTGAAGAAGATTTATACTGCATATCCTGGATAAGTCTGAATAGACTTGTTTTCACCCTTAGACAGTTTGTCAATAGAAAGCCCGAGCCTACACTTTTACCGACCCAAGGGATTTTTAACCTCCCACACCACATAGACATGGTATGAGAGCAACCGGCCTTTGATGATGCTGTAAGTTATACACAGCAGTGGAAATCCAAAGTGGCAGAGGTGGGGGCACGGGAATCGAACCACCGACCTTCAGATTAGGAGTCCGACCTAGAAAAAAGTCAGACACTCTAACCACTCTGGCCACAGAGAACACCACTGAAAAGTTACGATTGAAAAGTTGCCATTAAAAAGTTAGCATTGAAAAGGTGTGGTTGGAAAGTTGTGATTGAAAAGTTGTGGTTGGAAAGTTGTCATTGAAAAGGTGTGGTTGGAAAGTTGTGATTGAAAAGTTGTGATTGAAAAGTTATGATTGAAAAGTTGCCATTGAAAATGTGTGGTTGGAAAGTTGTGATTGAAAAGGTGTGATTGAAAAGTTGTGATTGAAAAGGTGTGATTGAAAAGTCATGATTGCTCCTGATAGGATAGGGAGGGGGTTTCAGTACGTGCCCCACATGAGCGGTCTGTGGTTCGTTCATCTTCGGCTAAAATCCCTATACACCATATTCCTTTACCTTCAACCGTCCTGATATGACCTTAGATGTTGCTAGGACGTAAAACAACAACAAACAACAACAAACAACAACCTTTACCTTCAGGGCGCTAATTCAATGCTAAAGCCTCAGTCACACCTAAGCGGACGAGCCCCAGATTTTTAGCCGGACCACCCCCGGACCAGTCGCCCGGACTGTCCCATACAGCCCCGGATAAAATCGCTATTTTGGTCGATTATTTTCCTCGCGTTCACACCTACCCGGATGAGCCCCGGACTGAGCCGGACCACCCCCCCGGACTACCCCGTGTGTCCGCGGAGTAGTCTCGGACTTGAAGTGGACTTGCTGCTGCTATATATATATATATACAAAAATGGGGCTCATCCTGGACTGATCCGTGGTAAACCTGGCGATCCGTGGCTAATCCGTGCTCATCCAGCTTGTCCGGGTCTTATCCGGGCAGTCCGGGGGTGGTCCGTGGCTTAGTTGGGGCTAGTCCGGGGCTGGTCTGGGTCAAACCGTGGCCCCGGACGGTACACGGACTACCCCCGGAGCACCCCAGGACTTCCCGGACCACCCCCGGATTACCCCCAAATCATCTCGGACGATGCCGGATCGAGCCCGGATCGGAAAATGCCCCGGATGTCTTAAACATTTTAAAACATCTGGGGCGGATCCCGGATGAGGCCAGACCAGCCACGGAACACCAAGGATCACCAAGGACTAGCCACGGATCACGCCGGATCACCACATTCCATGCCGGATCATGGTCCAGGGCTCGCCCGGCCCATGATCCGGGTAGGTATGACTGGGGCTTAAGCAATGTGTTGAGTTCACCTCAACTAACACACTATAACTAAAAATATTATAGACTAGTTCGTAATTCCAGCGGCGCGGTGCATTGTGGGATGCGTCAAAGCAAAACAAACCTGCGCGAAGCACATGGCTAATAATAATACACTGGGTGCAGCTGTGAAATGTGCTAGTTTCAGCTCATCTCAGCTCTTGTTTGAAACGTAGAATACCAACTAAAAAAATATATGTAATAAATTAAGATGTTAATCTTTTATCCAGCATTGCATTTACATCAATCTAATCAGAAACAAACCTGTTAAACGTGTAGACTATAGGGAATTTTATGAACGCATATGACTTACATGTGAGACATTTGTAAAGAGTCCATCCTATATTATTAACTCTTTATTGTGGCTATATCTATGTTAAGCGGCTGTCACACCTCGCCGGATTGATCAACAGACAGAATTGCCTAGTCCAGTGATAGAATCATGAGGTTACTCGGCCGCTGTGAGCACCCCATGAGACTACAATACTCTCCCCCTTCATTTCACCTGCGATGCAGTCATACTAAACCAATATTACCAACTCTGGAACTAATACTAAGGAAGAAAGGAAGACAAGTCACAAAGATAGACAGTGAGGATGTGCTTTATTGGCATCAACTCCCGCTCACCTATCAGTGACCTATCCACCTAACCCCTCACCTTTGTCCACACAGTATCTCATTACTACTTTAGCCTGTATAGAAAGCAGTGCCAACAGTCCATGGGACAGGAGTCCTATGGCTGTGTACACACTCAATTGGAATATATGAATTTTGCTAGCATCAGACAGAGTGTCTGGGGTTCCTGCTCAAGAGTAGGTCTGTCTCACTCAAGAGCCAGGAGTAGAGTGATCCCTCTCCAGTGTGTCTGGAGAAGTTTCTTGAATAATTAATTAGAATGAGACTTGTGTGGTCATGATAGGCCTAAGGGGGTCAGGTGACTGGTCCTCCCACAGCCAGCCAATCAGACACTCCCCTACAGACTGGTCAGTGCAATGCCCTAATATGGGGAGTTGCCACCCAACTAGCCTGCAGGGTGTGGCTCTAAGGAATCTGGTATGGCTGGTGTGCTTGGCCCTGGGCCTGGTAGGGGCAGGTAGTTGTAGACAGTTACAAATAGATATATATATATATGTATATACCAAAAATGTCCTTTTTCTCCACTTGCATTCTTTATGAATACATAGAGGAACATTTCATCAACCTTGAACTGCTTCTTATATAAGAACATCTCTTCATTAACTTTAGGCATCATGTATGAACATATATCTCACATAGCTTATATCATGTCATCATGTGAGTGGGGGCACCATTGCTTTTAGATTACATAACCTTCTCCCCACTCCATCGCCCAAGAATAATAATGCTCTCTGCCAATATACCGAAAATCCATATATTTTTACACAGTGGTGATAAGTATCAAAATGTGTCAAAGTGTTACGACATCGGGTCTATGAACACACATGAAACAGACATGAATGGATAGCCAATGGACGAAACCAAATCAAACTGGACAAGAACCGTAGACGTCAGTCCGGTGACATCCGTTCCTAGTTTTGTGCGTGTTCAAAACTTGTATGGATACAAACCGGACTTTGTTCGGTTTCTGTCCGTTTCCCCCAATCCGGTGAGGTGTGACAGGGCCTTCAGACTGAAGGGGTAGGATATTGTTCGTACTTGACTCAGAAGTGTGTCAGTGTTCCAGTTCTTGGAAGGAACCTGTTGAAGAACTGATGATGCAGACTCCCTTATTATTTGGAGTAGGGGCGTTGTGGGGGGTTGCCAGCGTATGAGAGCGTATCATAGAAAGTATGGCCAAACATTTGACTAACGTGCATACCACGTTCTCGGCGTATAGCCAGCATATGCGTAGCGTATGAGTAACATATCCCCAGTGGGAGGTACGTTGGTCAAATGTTGGCTCGAATAATGCTCGCATACGCTTACGCAATGTTCGCAGAACGCCAGAGAACATTATATACGTTATTTGATTGTCAGAAGTATGCCTTAGACGTTAAATAAGTCAAGACATGTTAGAGAAATGCCAGATGTACATTAGACATACATTAATTATATTATTCATACGTTGTCAATACGCAGACTACGTTTCTGCCGGCTCGACTTATACTAACACTCTTCAACGTATCTCTAATGTGTGTTTAAAGTATGTCTAACATATCCAAAGCGTATGCCTAACGTAAACCTAACACGTTGTCATACGTTTAAGTTTTTTGACATGCACAAAACTTGTTCGGAGCCTTGGCGTGGGCGCAATACGACAGCATATACCAGTGTATACCAGTGTACGCCTAATGTACCCATAACGTTTCTCGACGTACACCGACATGTTGGCCCCAAACTCACATAAGTCGGCATACGTTAAGGCTATACGTCGCAGTGTGACAGGGCCTTTAGAGGTTCCAACCCGATGACATGTGTAGTGTGCGGGCTAAATGTAGTGTGTACAGGTGTAAATGTGATGTACTTTTCCAATTGACGCTATTCACACGCGGCCATGTTGAAACCAGACCGAAGCCTCGTCCGCATTCTTTAACTACAACTTCAAGTCTGCATAGTTATGGTGGTATCATGTAATGCAGCACTGTCAGCATAGTTATCTGTGTGACACAGTTAAACAACTAGTCTTAGTAATTACAAATTAATAAAAGCTTTAAAAGGGTTCAAATATATTTGTTAAATATATATTATATTAAGAAAGTTATGCAATTTTGAATTTAAGAAAAGATGGGCAACCAGGGTGAGTGACTTTGTTGACATTGCCTACTGAAATGCGTCTGATCATCACTCAATCTTCATGAAAATTGACCAACAAATAGAAAAAAGGTATGCAAAAATGAATACGATAGTTTCAAAAGTAAATATCTTCAAATTTTACTCCTTTAATTTCTGTAGTAGTTCATACACATCGGCAGACAGCAGTGTCTTCTGGCTATTCCCAATACCCGACGCGTACTCAGCCTCGTTCTGATGCCGAATTAGGTCACGCATGAATAGTGGGAATTAAACAGTTCTGGAGATGATGCTGAAGTCTTGTGTTCTTCTTTCATTGGGAACAGAGCTCATGGCGACTGTGATACTATAGATCTATACATGTGTGCTACTGTACTTGTAAAATAGTCTAGAATTGATGAACTGGGGCCGTATGCAGGAGTCAGTGTTAGGGAGGGAAAAAAAGGTGTTTGGCGGGAATTCCGGGTTAGCGGCGAAAAAATGGTATGCACGAGTCAGTGTTAGGCCTAACACCAAATGCTTAACCGGTGTTACCTTACCCCTAAAAAATATTAGGTTTAGCGAGTTTATTAGGCCCAAATCTATTCAATGCTGTCATATTTAACAGAATTAGATACGCAATAAGTGAAATTTATTCAAATTAACCCTAAATTCGAACCCTCCTTAAGGCTACCGCCGCATTGGCGGCGATATTAATAGTTATATTTTCGAATCGACGAACGTAAAGTAAACAAATCGCCGCCGCCGCATCGACCTCCCTTTCCATACTGGCGGCAGCGTCGGTTTGCTTACTTTACGTTCGTCGATTCGAAAATATAACTAGTAATATCGCCGCCAATGCGGCGGTATAGCCTTAAGGAGGGTTCGAATTTAGGGTTAATTTGAATAAATTTCACTTATTGCGTATGTAATTCTGTTAAATATGATCGCATTTAATACATTTGAGCCTAATATATGCCTACAAACGCAGAGGGATTTCCCAAATCTATTAATAAATTCACGTTTAGCTATAATGTAAGTGTTACGCACTCCTGCATACCGTTTGACCGAATTCTCCGGTTCGGAGATAGCTAAACGGTAACAGGCTGTAACACCAAATCCCGCTAACACTGACTCCTGCATACGGCCCCAGGTGGTGTGGAATTGAGCTGCTAATGGGGTTCAGTTTTACAATGTCGCTCTATGCGTTAACGGAATTGCAACTTAAAGCTGCATAGTCCGATGAAATATCGAATTTTCAAAACCAAACCAATTATCTAGATTTGATTTTACATATCTAACTTAGATACTGATGCACTTATTAAGAATTTGTTTCTGCATAGAAGGCAATACTGAGTCAATTTAACAGAACCTGTTACTGCAGAGGTCTATGGTGTCAGAGTTTTGGCAAGCTTGCAAAAACAAATTTTCCATGTTTGCACTCAAAATATCTCAAAGGTTTACCATTTAAAATTAAAATAACTTGGAACTAATGTAATGTAAATACTAGTGATCGATCTAATATATTTATCTCAGAAAAAATACATAAATTCAAAACCATCTGACTATGCAACTTAAGTTAATGGCATCCCCACAAGCACCGACTAATTGTTGATCTAGGAACTACCTCTCTATACCGACCCCTCCACAGATCGACCACTCCCCTATATCTATCGCTTTATTTGAGTCCCCAAAATACCATTGTAACCATATTCTAACTCCCTAAACCGAACACCTCCCTAAATGGACAACTTAATCAGGGATGAAAGATCTCCGCAATTCCGCGGATTTCCGGGATTTTTCAATTCCGCGGCACCATCAGCGTATACTAATTATTATTATTATTATTGTTATTATTATCCTGCTGACGCCGCAGCACTATCAGCGTACACTACTAATATCAATAAATGTTCCAAGCATTGCAGCACTATCAGCGTACACTACTAATAGTAATACATGCTTCAAATGGTGCAGCACTTTCAGCATATACCAATATATATGAAACCCAACTTCCGAGAATTTTCCGCGTTTCCCTGACAATGCTAAGCCTATGGGAGAATAGCAGCATTTCCGCTTTTTTCCCCGGAGAGCACTTTCATTCCTGCTTAATATCGGTCGATTTAGAGAGGTTTTACTGTAGATCTTTCTTTACTAGACGGGGTGGCCGAGTGAGTTGAGCGTACGTCTCCCGTTTTGGTAGATCGTGGGATTCATAGGTTCGATCCCTGGTTAAAACAAACCAATGACTTAAAAAATTATACTTGTCGCTCCCTAGCCAGGTGCTAGGCATTATTAGGACAGGGCAAGGACTGGTTAGCTCAGTGTCAGGATAATGTGACTGAGTGGGATACCAGGTAATGGAGATGGTGGTCTGGTCTCGCAGTGGGGCAGGACTATAAAGTCACCATGAGTGTGCACTGTCACAAGTCGGTACCCATCCTGATATGACCTTAGATGTTGCCAGGACATAAAACAACCAACCCAGCAGATCTTTTCCGATTACTACGGTCCACTGAACATTAGTCAGGGATGAAAGATCTCCGCGATTCCGCGGATTTCCGGGATTTTTCAACCCGCAGCACCATCAGCGTATACTACTACAGGGATGAAAGATCTCCGCGATTCCGCGGATTTCCGGGATTTTTCAACCCGCAGCACCATCAGCGTATACTACTATGTGGTGCAGCAATATCAGTGTATAATACTAATAAATGCTCCAAACGCTGCAGCACTATCAGCGTATACTACTAATACATGCTTCAAAGAGCGCAGCACTATCAGCGTATACCAATATATATGAAACCCGACTTCCGGAAATTTTCCGCGATTCCCTGAGAAGGGTCCACAGCGACGAAAGGACGAAAAACGGCTGACCACTGGGTCATATTGAGCATATCCTTGCAGGAATAGTTTCCCATTCTTTAAGTCCTAATATTGTGTGATTTAAAGAGAAGTTGATGTAGATAAATTTAAAATATACTTTAAGCACTTTAATCTGTGCAAAAGATAAATAAATATGTGATAATGTCTGAACAATAAACTAGTCAAATAATATTTGACTAGAATGCTAGCTCTGTGGAGGTCTAGCCTGGTCCCCTGGCATTCATTTGCTCAGGCAGAGGCATAGAAGTTTTCTGCTATTATCTCTCAGTTTCCAACCTGGTCCCCTAGCCTTTGTACCGGAAACAAGTTTAAACGGGCTGAAACGAGTTCAACCATGGCTGGTTGGGTCGCACCGTGGCTAGTTGGGTCGCTCCGTATCCCGCTGAATATGCTTATGGATTCCCTGACAATGCTAAACCTATGGGAGAATATCAGCATTTCCGCTTTTTACCCCGGAGACCACTTTCATCCCTGATTAGTGTATGTTATATAGAAATGTAGTTCTAGCATACTTTTTCTTACAAATACCGTCTGATTATTGATACAGTTTGTTGGGGTTTTACATCCTAGCAACATGTATGGTCATATCAGGACGAGGACCACCTTGTGACAGTGCACTCATGGCGACTTTATAGTGATGTCCCATTGGAACATCAGGCTGTCGGCAACATGGCCCGATATCCCGCTCAGTCACATTATCCTGATACTGAGCTAACCAGTCCTTGCTCTATCCTAGAAATGCCGAGCGCCAGGCTAAGTAGCGACAAGTATCAATTTGATAAATCATTGGTTTGACTCGGCTGGGATTCGAATTCCCTACCTCCCGATGAGAAGCCTGCGCGCTACCGATCGGGCCATCGCGTCCGGTATGACTACTGATATATGAATTTGTATAATCTCATTCTGTACATTATTAGTTAAGATATTTGATGTCCTAGAAATTGGTTTTATTCGATGAATAAATGATTTTAGCACCACCTCCTCCCCTCCCCTAAAAAGGAAACTAGAAACAAAAGAGTTAATGGTTGGTCCATAAATAACTGTTAACAGTTGCAGGGTCCTTACGGGGCCTGGACAGTCTTTAACTTCATTTCAAGGCCTTGAACATCCTTGAATTTAACCTATTTTGGGCAATTAGTCTTGAAAAGCTTTGCATTCCATTAAACTGTCCCCACTGATCTAAATTAGTCCAACATCGCCATTTGCTATTGTGCTTTTTTCATGAAATCCAATTGAAAATAATCTTGAATTCCTGTAAAAAAAAGCATCCTTGAAAAGCCTTGAAATAACCTAGAATTCCATATCTTCACATGTGTATGGACCCTGCAGTTCCTGCCATTGACACTAGAGGGCAGCACAAGTCAACAGCCTCCAGCGGCTTGGCTCGCCACCTAGCGGTTTAAGCCTACGTTAGAATAAGTTGCCGCCCAATTCACCTCCAAGGACAATAGGTATATTCAGAGATACCGCAGCTGGGACCTAACCTGCCTGTAATTAGGCTCTTGGCCCTGTAGGTAGAGGATGATTGATTGATTGAGTGGTGGTTTTAAGCCATGTCAACGGAAAAGCCATATTCATTCTGAGAACTACAGCTTGCAAACACATTGCGACCAAACACCTGCGACCTCCTTGCGACCAAAGCAAAAAAAGGTGTGAATGAAAATGGTCGGCGACTAGTCAGTGACCGGCAGGCGATCAGGGCTGAATTTTCGGGGGTGGTCGGTGACTGATCACCGACCAGTTCGTCAAGTTATTCAAAAGCGACGGACAGGCGCAAGCAAAGGGTACAGGTATGTGCATTGAAAAATTCTAAAAGTGTCCGGTGTGTGTCTACAGCGAGTAGTTGATGACTACTCGGCGACCACTCAGCGACCAGTTGCAAGCACTGAAAATGGTTTTGGTCGCAAGCAGGATTTTGGTGCAGCAGCTGCAACCACCTTGTGACCAAAATTGTGGAGACTAGTTTCGGACCAGTCGCCGACGGCTGGGGCTCACTTGTGATCATCTCTTTTTGGTGGTCGCAAGTGATTGCAACTGGGGTATAACTAACCACCTAAGATATAGTTTGTACGCTTTTACTGAATATGGTCTTCTTTTCATGGTCCATTGCAAACTATGGGAAAATACATGGTGAGGCCCCAGTCTCTTCCATGATGACTGGCCGTTTATCGTTTTTGCCTTGATACGCCCCATGTGTGTCATACACCTTGCTACATCGCCTCGTTGCCGTTGACCATTTCTTTGGCTCTTCCGCCGCCTTGTCGATGTAGTCTTCGTGCACTTAAAGAGGGAGGATCCCTCCCCAACAGAATACAATCCCAGCAGGTTCACTCATGTAGTTTAGCCGGTCAGTCGAGACCATGTGCCAGGGGGTGGCTGCTGCGTACACAACAGCTTTGTGGAGCCATACATGAGCTAGGCAAAGTAAGGGGAATCAGAGAGTCTGAGTCATCCGTGGATGGACCCATAGATGCGACTACCCATCCTCAAAGGTACTATCCCTCCTACAATGCCCTACCCCCTAGATAGAAGGGAAAAGACCAAGAGGGAGAAGGAGAACAACATGGATGGACAACATCACTGAGTGGACAGCAATGAGCTATGCGGAATGCGTGAGAGGAACGAATGACAGGAAGAGATGGAGGTCCATTGCAGCCAACCTTCTTCGAGAAGACGGCACCCATTGATTGATTGATGGTCTTTTTTTGTACTTGGAATTCTCTTATTAGGCCTAATGATAATCTATCCCTGTAAGTCGCCTCAACTAGTTCGCCTCATCTAAGTCGATTCAGATCCCACATGGGAAGGAACGCTCCGCTGAGGCGAATTAGAGCTGAATTGACTCAACTAGTTCGCATAATAAGCCCCGTTCACAAAGGGGCCTTAAGTTGCCTCAACTAGTTTGCCTCATCTAAGTCGATTCAGATCGCACATAAGCTGTGTTTACACGGGCAATTGTAAGCTGACTTAGACAAAGCGAAATAAATTAAGCGAATTAGTGTCGTGTCTACACATGCAGTACTTTTAGCCGGAAATCGATATCTGCGCATGAGCAAGTCCATACTAACCAGCACCAGTTTCGGTTATTCGACGTCGCCACGAGAGAGTGTGGGTTCGACCTAGATATGTATGGACTGAATTATATTGTTTTGGAATGATCAAAACATCTGCGCGCAGCTAGCGGTTTCATAGACTAAATTCTATAATATGTGCTTTTGTTCGACCGGAAAATCAACAAACTCAGGTCTCGACTGCGCATGCATGACGTGCTTAAGCTAGTTCGCTTTATATAACCTACCTCGCGACATGGTCTACATAAAGTGAATAATATGAATCGAATCAGCCCTAATCCGCCTCAGAGTCGCGTCCACACGGCGAATGTGAGCCGAACTAGACAAGGCAAATTATTTGAGGCTGCTTAACTCGTCCGTGTAAACACAGCTATAGGAAAGCTCCGCTGAGGCAAATGGACAATATCCACAACGCATGCGACATCTGACGGCGACGACGAACACTACGTCATGTTTGGAGCCTTTTAAAAATTGGAGGAGGGTACCAAACTAGTCAGTCACTATTAATACACAATATCCACAATGCATGTGACATCTGATGGCGATGATGAACACTACGGTTGTGGGACCGTTGATACAGCTCTTGCATGTGAATATCGTGTATTAGGGCTGAATCGACACAACTGATTCGTATAAGCCCCGTTCACACAGGGACCACAACTTGTTCGCCTCATCTAAGTCGATTTAGATCGCACATGGGAACGCTCCGCTGAGGCGAATTAGGGCTGAATTGACACAACTAGTTTACCTAAGCCCAGTTCACAGAGGGGCCTCAACTAGTTCACCTCATCTAAGTCGGCCTAAGGTTGTATGTGTGAACACGGCTTTAGTACATTTGTTTGATTTACTATCACAGTGTTTGTGTCAGCTATTTTTTAAACAACAACAAACGTGGACAATTTGATGTAGTTGGTGGTCCCCGTCCACACACACACACTTTCATTTTGATTTGAATTGGTTTTTATTTAACCATTGAATATGGTAGCATGGAGATGGTTGGCATCCGCTTTGTTGGCGATCTTCCTGTCTGAATCGCCACAAAGAGACAATAGGGAACAAACGAATATATCTGAACAGATTAACTTACAGATTAAAGTTGCATAGTCCAATGCTTTTGAATTTCTGACATTTTTTTAGATGAATACATTATGCTAATTAGTATAGTCTACTTTAGTTTAGCTTGAAGTAACTTTTATTCTAAATGGCTAATTTTGGAGATATTTGACATCAAAACATGCCAAATTAATTTTGGCAAGCACGCCAAAACTCTGGCACCATAGACTTCAGTAGTAACAGGTTCTATTAAATTGACTTATTATGTATGACCTGCTGTGCAGCACAACATGTTTAATAAGTGCCCCAGTATCGAAGTTGAATATGTAGAATTAAGTCTAGATAAGTGTTTTGGTTTGGAAAATTTGATGTTTTCATCGGACTATGCAACTTTAACTTACAGATCCTCTTCTGGCTGATGTAGGCCCTATTTCATTTGCACACATATATGCAGGTGGACGGAGCCCTGAAGTCATATAAGTGTGGGTGTCCTCTCCAATGTCTATCCACCCTTCTCTGAAATGCTCCTACTGTTGGTGCTTTAACTACTTGGTCTGGAGGACTGTTCTATGGATCTGCTACTTGAACAGGGATGAAAGATTTCGCGAATTTCCGGGATTTTTCCTGTAGCAATAAGTGTATACTAATATGTTGCACCCGTCCTGATATGATCTTAGATGTTGCCAGGACGTAAAACTCCAACAACCAATTCATTGTTTCACGCTGCAGCACCATCAGTGTATACTAATATGTGGTGCAAACGCTGCAGCACTAGCAGCGTATACTCCTAATGCCTTCAAACGCCGCAGCAGGGCCAGCGTATACTAGTACTACTAATACATGCTTCAAATGGTGCAGCACTATCAGCGTATACTACTAATACATGCTTCTAATGCCGCAGCACTATCAGTGTATACCAATATGTGGTGCAAACGCTGCAGCACTAGCAGCATATACTACTAATACATGCTTCAAACGGCGCAGCACTATCAGCGTATACCAATATGTATGAAACCCGACTTCCGGGAATTTTCAGCGATTCCCTGACAATTCTAAGCCTATGGGAGAATATCAGCATTTCCGCTTTTTTTTCCGGAGACCACTTTCATCCCTGCTTGAAAGAAAAATGAGTGTTTCCTGACCTCAAGTCTGGGCCTCTCCTTGAAGACCTTATACCGCTGGCCTCTTGGTGTTGTCTATTCTGAGGTTGAACAAATAAATTGTAACATCACTGTCATAGACTGCAGTAATAATCTTATAAGTCTCTATCATATCTTTAAAGTTGCACAGTCCAATCCTTTTGAGTTTCTGTCAATTTTAAAGATAAATATACCAGTGTAAAGTCTGATCGACTAATCCACTCGTCGTGGCTGCCAGTTTTGTCAAGTCTACAGCTCGAATCTCTGGCGGTGCAGGCAGGCTATGGTGAAATCAATACAGACAAAGAGAAAGGAAGAGTATCAAGTGTAAAGAAGAAGAGAGTCCAGCCCTCTGGTTTATTATTTATATGGTTACATGGGTTCATTGTAGAGTATCACCCCACCCCTTTCCCCAATGAGAAACAAGCATTCTTGCCCCTACCAATAGCGATCCAGTGTTCCTGGTCCCCATGGATACCATCGGTCTGCCCACCACCACAAGCTGTATGGCCTCATGGCCGCCACCAACCTTGACACCTTGAAGTGAGGTGATCCCTATCCCAGCAGAGGGGGTAGGCCCTGAGTGCAATCACACCCAGACCTGTCAGCACCACTATGTCTATTTACATCCCACTCAGGCACCACCAGCCCATACATATATATATATACATACATGTGCCTGGTCACATACACCGATCAGTAATAGAACATTTGCATTCCCCTTATGCCGAATAGCGGAATATTTTACACCAGCTTAATCGTTTTAATGTACCCTACCTTAGTTTGAAATAACTGTTATTATATGTGGCTAACTTCGTAGATATTTGAGATGCAAACATGGACAATTATTTGATTTAGACATGCAAGACATCCTTCTATGGGGCAACACATACTTAATAAACTGATAAAGGCACCAGTATATACATTGGTAGGATAAAATCTCGGTAAGTGTCTCGATAGAGAAAATTCGGTGCTTTCATCGGAATATGCAACTTTAATAAATCACATAAAGATATCACAAATTAGAAAATGATATGCTCATCATCGAGATATGCCACAGGATATAATTAATCACACGAACGAGGATCCCATGTCATGGAATTTTAATGAATCAAGACATGTAAAAAGCAAGCACAGTAGTATGAGATCAATAGGTTTAGATAATGTTCGACTCAGGCCCTCAACCCTTGCGTTTGATTGTTCGTTTGATGGGTTGGGTGGGCGGCTGAGTTGAGGTGGTCTGGTGTTGATCGTCTGACTGCCTGGCTGGTAGTGCTGGTGAGTGGTTAGCTTGATTGATTGATTGATTGGTGGTTGCTTTACGCCGTGTCGGCAGCATAGGCCATATTCACGGCGAGAAATGGTTAGCTGCTCCCTTATATAGGTCAGGCGGAGTGTGGGTCTCGCGAGGCGAGATCGTGACGTCAGAGTCTCGCGTATTAGTTTTGGCTGTCTCCGGCAGGGTTTAATTGGTGAAATCGAGTTCAGATGGCGCCACGGTCAGGGTGGGGGGGGGGGGGGGGATGGGGGTTGTCGGGCAGGGGAGGGGGTGAGGCGGAGTCTCGAGTACTAGTTTCTGTCTCGGGGAGGGTGAGTGTGTGTGTGTGTGGGGGGGGGGGGGGGGGGTTGTAGGTCGTAGGGGAGGTTAGGGGAGGGTAGGGCTCCTCGAACGCGTGTAAATTATCCATGTTGGTAGACCATCATGAACAATTCACAACGAGACGGGAGTGGTGTATAAGTGCCTTTAATAATCAATAAATAGCACAACAGGAGGAATGGAAGTACATTCGAGTCAATAAGTAATGTATACTCGTATGAAGCCTTATGTTAACCGTTTTTTTTTTGTTTTTTTTTGGTAAAGTATTTATTCATCTGAACATGACATTTGTCAGCGCCGGGGCACTGGTCTTCCGGCCATCTTACTATTAGAATAAGTTTGATCAGTGCTGTATTAGTTACAGCACCGATCCTGTAGAATTAAGGGAGTGGCTCCTGCTGTATAATGTACAGCAACAGTCACTGTAGTTCATGCAAAAATGAGGAGCAGCACCGAGTAGAAGGTGTATACTCGGGGCAACTCAAATAATTGTTGTGGGTTACATTTTTTCTCTTATAAAACAAGTTAAGTTCAGAGTTGACAAGACATTTTGTCTGTCTCATATAATGTTCGATGTGTTTAAACAGATTGATAGTTGTGTAGGATGTTCGGTGTGTTGATGGTTTGTTCATGATGGTTAAGGGTGGTGGCAGGGGGCAATTTGTAGATCAGCCTGACTTTGCGGGTGCGTGTCCAGGCACCGAGATTTCACTTATTGCGTATGTAAATCTGTTAAATATGATAGCATTGAATAGATTTGGCTCTAATATATCGGCGGCCGGCACACTAACTGGCACAGCTTTCAGTTAAACTTGATTTGAAACTGGGGTAGCTTAGCCTAGGCTATGGTCGGTGGCTAGCGCTGGCACCGATTGATGCATACAGATTTTCCACCGTTAGCCATGAGGAGCTAGCCAAACGTGCGGTTACGGCCCTAACACCGATTCATGCATACGGGCCTAGGGCCCGTATGCAGGAGTCAGTGTTAGCAGCATTTGGTGTTACAGCCTGTTACCGGTTAGCTATCACCGACGTCGGGAACTGTGTCAAGTGGTATGCAGGAGCGCGTAACACTTACATTATAGCTAAACGTGAAGTTATTTATAGATTTGGGAATTCCCTCGAGTCGACAATATGAATAACGCCGGCAATGTGGCGGCGACGTCGACAGTATGGATAGCGATGTCCATGCGGCGGCGGCGGCGGCGATTTGTTTACTTTACACTCGTCGATTCGAAAATATAAATATTAATATCGCCGCTGTTGCGGCGGCAGCATTAATCTCGTTTCGATGTTAGGGTTAATTTAATAAAATTTCACTATTTGACTATGTAACTTTGTTAAATATGACACCATTGAATAGATTTGATACCTTACACCCCTGTAAACTAGCTAAATTTCTGGTTTACCTTAACCTAGTTTAAGCTTCTGGTGTTAGGCCTATCACTGACTCGTGCATACCATATTTTCCCGCTAAACGGGAATTCCGGCCAAACACCGTTTTGCCTCGCTATCAGCGACTCCTGCATACGGCCCCCCTGACCAAAACCAGCTTGCAAGGCACCGTGAAAGGGGGAAGAAAACAAGGCGGGCAAAGGAAATGGTGGGAAGACAACATCAGGGAATGGACCGGACTGGAACTTGGTAAGTCCCAGAGGACAGGGATTGGTTGGTTGTTGGAGTTTTACATCCTGGCAACATCTAAGGTCATATCAGGACGGTATCGATTTGTGACAGTGCGCACCCATGGTGATTTTATATAGTGCTGCCCCACTGGGAAATCAGGCAGCCAGCTCGAAGACCAGATATCCTACTCGGTCACATTATCCTGACACTGAGCTAACCAGTCCTTGCCCTATCCTTTGATATGTAAATATGAGTAGGCTAGTCTAGTAATAAGAGTAGAACAAATAACAAATATATATACCAAGAAAATCCAAAAAAACTAACATAGACTACTAACCATACTAAGCAACCACTTACCTGCTACTGTAATACAGGCGATCAAACACTTTATCAGCTACTTATTACTGTGTGATAAGATAACTCCACCACTACAGCTGACCAGCATTGAAAACAAGCCCGAGTAAGCAAGCTTATATGCTATGGACAGTATAAACAAAGCCTCAATAAAAAAAATTAAATTAAATTAAAAAAATAATGCTGAGCGCCAGGCTAGGGAGCAACATGTATCAATTTTAAAGTCATTGGTTTGATTCGAAAAACTCCCGACCTTCCGCACGCGAGGCCTGCGCTGGACCGATTACGCCACCACGCCTGGTGAGGGGGGAGGGACAACTGGAGAAAACTGGTTGCAAAGTAATCTGTGGGTGCCCAGCGATGGTGCTGTCACATTACGACGCTTCTCGCCGGCGCACCACCAACGCGCAAAATCACTTTTAATCGGCGAGACACGTCAAAATTGTTGGCATCAGCGCAACGTATTGGTAGCGTGCGGCTGACGTTGTGGTAACGTATATCGATGCATGAGAAAAAAAACTAAAGAAGTTTGGCGCAACGTATGGGAACGAGCCTCATGCGAGCTCAGCATGTGCCTAGCGTTCGCATAACGTTATTCCAGCATGTCTAATGTGTTTCGACATGCCCCTAACGTCACCATAACATTGGCACCCGCGCGTTGTCGCACGTTGAAAGTTTTGTGCAAGCACAAAACTTTGCCGACCCCCTGACGTTCGCCGCCGACCGTCGCCGTTGATCAAGGTATACCAAAGCTCGCCTAGCGCACGTGTAATGTTTCCTGATGTATCCCGACGTAGCGCCAAAAAATCACATACGTCGACGCGCGTTGGCGAGAAGCGTCGTAATGTGACAGCGCCATGACCCTCACGGTTAAAGGAGATGAGGGGGGGGGGGGGGTGTTGTACATCGCATCACTACACCTAGAGTAGGACTTGAATATACACTTGTGCCATTACGGATCAAGCACCTCAACCATTAATCCGTCGAGGCTCCCTGATGCAAGCAACCTACCCATGCCTACCTGTATATGTGGCATTTCACCTGGGGATGGCAGTGTACCTCAGTACAATACTAAGTGTCATGGGGGTGATGAAAATGGGAAATATTGCGCCTAGAGCGGGACTCGAAACCACATCTCTTTGCATTCCGGGCCAGTGTGCTAACCATTACACCACCTAGGCTCCCTGATATCAACACATGACCCACACCTACATGTCTATGTGGTTACTTTCCTGAGAGGTCAGTGCAGACCACTGTAATGATCATGAACCGACTCTACACAACGACGTCTAGTTTCATCTGTGTATATCTTAGCATTTATTTTAATCGTGCCTAGACCCGTGAACACATCGTTAAATGTTTTTACCGTGTTCTGTGAATCACTGATGTCTCTGTTTTGCTCCGTCTGGACACTGTCGATGCGCGATAGGATGCGTAGTCGGACGCACACCTCCTTGCCGAGGATGGGGCATCCTGTCTCTGTCACTTGGAATCGTAGCCACTGATCCCGCACTAGCAGCGATGTTTCTCCTCTCGGCACTATCTTTTCCCCCGAGTACGTGACGAGTCGACATCTTGATGTTTTTAATTCCGCGTTGTTGATTGTGCTGAATAAGTTCATTGGAATTATGTTTGCTTCAGAGCCCGTATCCAATTTGAATTTTATATTGACGGGGCCCACAGGTATTTCGGCAAACCACAAATCGCTTGTCTTGCTGTCATCTCTCTCGATGGCTCCCACGAACAGGTCAAATTCCGGGTTTTCGAATTCCTTCTCGTCGTCTTCATCGTGTTCGTTTAGGACTATCTCGGTTATGCTTGTGGTTTTGCCCCGGCACACTTTCGCGAAATGTCCTATCTTTTTGCACACCGAGCACGATTTGCCTTTTGCGGGGCATGCGTCGCGACCGTTTCGGTGAGTGTACCCGCACCATGAACAATTTGCGCGCACGTCTCCGAGTCTGCTGTCTTGATCCCGGCTCCCTCTGGCAGCCGGCCGTTGCCTCTGCTGCTGCCTGGAGTCGTACGTTCGTGGTGTTTGGCGGGCCGTATCCTCACGTCGTACGTAATCCACCACATGTTCGCCGCTTGTCGCCCCTGCCAACTGTCGTCCTGTGTGTTCGCTCAGGCGGCATATTTCCTCGCACATCTTGAGAGACAGTTTCGGCGTTCTTAAGAGCCGATCGCGTAGCTCATTGCATTTGACACCGCTCACTAGTCTGTCGCACATCAATGATTCTTCTAGGCCTTCGTATTGACAGTGTCCGATTCGGTGTCGCACTTCTCTTATGTATGTGTCCATCGTCTCTTGGCCCTGGTTATACGAGTTAAACTTGTACCGAGTCACAGTCAAGTTTGTTCGTCCTTCACAGTATATCCGGAACGCTTCCCGGAGTGGTTCGATTTTGTCTATTTCGGCGGCCGTGAATGTCATTGCTTGATGCACTTTTTGCGCTTCTGCTCCTGCCACGTGTAAAAACACGCAGCACTGCACCTTCTCGCTCCTACTCAGCACTCCGGCTGCTGTGGCGTAGATCTGGTAGGAATGGCTCCAGGCTTTCCAGTTAGCCGCCAAGTCCTCGTTCAAATTCAGTGCGGCGGGGGGTTTCAACCCGGAAAGAGCCATTTTGCTTCAGTTTCCCGCTTCTGACACCATGTAATGATCATGAACCGACTCTACACAACGACGTCTAGTTTCATAATGCTTTATTTGGGTTCCGCGCAGACGGCGCTGCCGGCCCGATCAGGGTTTCGGTTTCGGGTGCTCGCGTCGTACATACACTACAACCACTACACTCGTCCCCCTGGAATTGTAAGTCTTTTAATGCTTACAATTACATACATGTATACAGGCAATGCACTTACACATACATATACAGAGCAGGTTCAACAACCATACAACGCGTAGCGTCTATAGGATCCTGGTCACGGAACCAGTGTTGTGGGGGGATGAAAATGGGAAATATTGTGCCTAGAGTGGGACTTGAACCCACATCTCTTTGTACTCTGGGCCAGTGTGCTAACCATTACACCACCTAGGCTCCCTGATATCATCATACTACCCACGACTACCTGTCTATGTGGCTCCTTGCCTGAGAGGTCAGTGCAGACCATTACATAAGCATGCATTCTGACGTTCCAAATTAGACTATTTAACCAGACATCCAATATTACCCATAACCTATATTTACTACTGCCATCAAACTTTCCGGACATCAATGAATTCTAATGTCATATGGGTCGTTATCTGAAACTGGGTACCTCATGTGTGACATGGAAACCAAAAGTGAAAATATTCCAAATAACAACAGAAAACATTCTAAATATCAGCAGAATCTATGTTCTTATGAAGGCTTAGATGTACATATGTCAGAGTTGGGGAAAAAAAACCAACCTATTTTACATATTTAATTTGATCTGATACAAATTGAGCAAACCATTAAAAATACGTGTGTAACATGGAAATCAAACACATCATTTTAACACACAACAAATTAAAACAAAATGGTATTTATTACATTAAAGCAAAACAGACAAATGTTGAAAAAAAAGCTTGGGTAGATGCAGGGTGTCGATGTGCAAATACAGATGAACTTCGATCCAACGGACTAATAGGGGGGAGCAGCTGTCCATTAAAGCCATTTGTCAATTGCAGCAACGGAATTTTCCGGGGGGTACGAAAATAAACACTGGGGTTCAGGAGGCTGGGGTTCAGAATCCTTGCGTTTAAAAAATGTGTCAAGTTTCAACTGCTTGCCTCGCTGATACTGTTCCCTGATAACTAGTTCTCTTAAAGTGCGCAAATGTTCAGATATTCACTCTAGCGGATTGTGTCCGTTGGATCCGGAATCCGTTGCATCGGTGTCCGTTGGATCGAGGTTCATCTGTATTTACATTTTCACGTTAGCACAAAAATCACACAAGCACATTTATTAAATACATTGTGTAGGGTAGATTAAATACATATGTTATTGCTAATGTCGTTGGGGGTGATGAAAATGGGAAATATTGCGCCTAGAGTGGGACTCGAACCCCCATCTCTTTGCATTCAGGGCCAGTTTGCTAACCATTACACCACCTAGGTGGAAATGGGGGTGGGGGAAAGGAATGGAGAGAGATTTGAGGAGTGATACTGATAGGGAGGGGCAGGGTTGAGAGTGGATCAGGTTGGGAGAGGGAGGGTGTTGGATGGGGAGGAGGGAGGGCATGTGAATGAGGGTGGTGAAGAAAATGGAGGGGGGAAGGCAAGGAGACCAGTGAAATACTAAGAGAAAAAATTTAAATAAATTAAAAAAAACGCTTGCCCGACTATATGAATAAAATTCATTTACCGTACAACAACAACCCAGATACTGTTTAGCACATCATTTAATACCCAACTGCAGGATTAGCAAGTCCTATAACTATTAACGCTGCATTGTCTGATGGTTTTCAGTTTCTGCTATGTTCTGAGATAAATGGGTTAGATGAGCGGGTAGCACTCATTTGCTGTCATTGCTGGGGGTGCAGAGAACAGGGAAGCAGCCCTTCCCACCTGCCACTCACACCGAGCCATCCCATTGGCCAACCCCAGAAACCCCTCAACCAATCAACTTCAACCTCTAAACCCTCCAGACTCGCCCCTGTGAGCCTCAGAATAGCCATTCGCACAAGGCCCACCGTAGCAGCAACACATCTTCTTAACTCGATCTTTAAAAATAAACCCGAGCAAAAAAACGAAATGAACTGATGATAAAATTGTGTTGGTCTTGATGATTGAAATATCGTGTGATTGTGATTAAAATGTCTGAATATTGTCGTGGGGGTGATGAAAATGGGAAATATTGTGCCTAGAGCGGGACTCGAACCCACATCTCTTTGCATTCCGGGCCAGTGTGCTAACCATTACACCACCTAGGCTCCCTGATATCAATACACTCCCCACGCCTACCTGTCTATGTGGTTACTTGCCTGAGAGGTCAGTGCAGACCACTACACTCGTCCCCCTGGAATTGTAAGTCTTGTAATGCTTACAAGTACATACATACAGGCAATGAACTAACACATACATACACAGGGTAGGTTCAACAACCATACAGCGCAAAGCTTGTACAGGATCCTGATCACGGCAACCAGTGTCGTGGGGGTGATGAAAATGGGAAATACTGCGCCTAGAGCGGGACTCGAACCCACATCTCTTTGCATTCCGGGCCAGTGTGCTAACCATTACACCACCTAGGCTCCCTGATATCAATACACTCCCCACGCCTACCTGTCTATGTGGTTACTTGCCTGAGAGGTCAGTGCAGACCACTACAATATTATTAAGTACCGTAACTTCACTTGCACGTCGGGTCTTGTTACCGGTCAGTCATAGCTGCATTGAGTAGAGCTGCACTACTCAGCAGGTTACCCTGCCTGTCATGAAAATAAAGTTGTGTTATTCCCACCTCCTGCTTCTGTCTTCTCTGGGCCTCGGGTAGCAATGACATTAAATTGATCATTATAATCTACTTTACATTGGTTTTGAAGTAACTTTTATTTCAATTGGCTAGATTTGGAGATACTTGAAGTGAAAACATACCAGGGTCATTCTTTAAAATTTGGCATGAAAGTGTGACATGGAAACCAAAAGTGAAAACCTTCCAAATAATAGCAAACAACCTTCCAAATAATTCTTCTTCTTCTCCGCCCATTGAGGCGTCAGCGCCCACCCACACAAACACCTTCTCAGTCGTGTCGTAGATGAACGTGTCACCTACCGCCCAACTTTGGGCATAGGCCACAAACAAGGGCTCTCCAGTTTTCCCGGTCCTGGGCCTTGAGTTTCTTGTTCGTGATTCTGTAACATTGTTCTTTTTTCCGGGGTGGGGTTATTGGCCCCACGCCTAACCCCCAACCTGGAGGACCAGTTGCTGCTCTTAGTCTGTCCTCTACCATGAGTCCTGCCCGGCTTGGTTAAACCTGCCAGGGGGCAAGCCCCCCTCCGGTATAGCTCTCATGGTCACGGAGGCACACAAGCCTCCCCACCACGACAAGGTAGCAACACATATTCCAAATAATAGCCTAATCCAATTTCCTATGAAGGTATGCATGTTGTGCATATGTGAGAGTTGAAAAAAATTAATTTCACTTTTTGAATTAGATCTTATACAAATTGAGCAATATCCAGACCCTCATTTTAACATATACAACATAGTCAAACAAGATTTGATTGATAACTCTTAAGCAGACAAGGTTATGAGTTACAAGAAAAAAATTGAAAAATAAGTTGAAAAGAAGTTTGGCTACATGCATAGTGTAAATTTTCACATTAGCACAAAATCATATAAGTAAACTTTTAATTTCTTATTTGGGATAGCTTCAATGAATGTACTATTGCTAACATACTTAATACACAGAGGAAACAATCATTATTTGACTTGCAATCAATGAAAGAAAGAACAATTTATCAGCATTGTAATGTGGAAGCCAAATATGTGGTGCCCAGTTTTAAAGAATTACCCACCAACTTAATTTTAGCAAGCATGTCGAATTCCTGATACCATAAGCTTGTTCAGCTGTAACAGTAGAAACAAGTTCTATTAACTTGACTTAGTATCCATTTCTATGCAGCAATACATGCTTAATAAGTGCACCAGTATATAAATATGTAAAATCAAATCTAGGAGAAAATGCTTTGGTTTAAAAAATGTGATGCTTTCACCAGACTATGCAGCTCCAAGTGTCTTTAAATAGAAATATAGACATGTTCTATAATCTATTATGGGAATATAAACAAGGGCACTACCACTTATCAGTTCTCTTCTCTATACAGTATAACCCCGTTAAACCAAACTTGAAGGGAGTCTAGAATTATTTTTGATTAACCGATCATTGGTTTAACCGAGCTTTGACTTTGACTTTGAGTAAGTAAAGTGTGTATTGCACATGTAATATACAATGTATGTGGACACTTTGCTTATTGTTTTTTTATGTATGTACAGCATAACCGTGTTAAACCAAGCTTGGTTAAACCAAACGATCGGTTAATCCAAACTTTTTCAGCGGCCCGGCAAAATACTACCATTTATCATATAAAAAGGTCAGTGGAGTTTGATTTAACCATACCAGAGTGGCCTGGGGTCCGACAATTTTGTTTGGATTAACCGATAATTTGGATTAACCGACTTTGGTTTAACGGGGTTATACTGTATTAGTTATTACCTACTATCCTACTGGCATAGGAGTTAGTTCCTGCTTCTGCCAATATGGCGCCACCTGCGAGTGCCTCCTGTGAAAGTACAACGTCTGAACACTTTGACTTCTGGATACTGAATGGTTTATTCCAGTCCAGGGCTCACTGAACCGCCGGCTAAACTTTCCATGACGTCATCTCATTTACATATATTACAGACGTGTCTAGACGTCTAGACGCATATATTACATCCCCCCTTCAAAGTATTTCTGAAACATGAAATGTTTTAAAATTACCATCAACTATATATATATACCCAGTCAAATGAATAGCACAATAATACAAACATATATGTGTACTTAGCTTAAACCACAGGTTCTAGCGAATGTCTGAGCGCACTATGGCACTGAAGTCCTCTGACTGTCCAGCTGCTTAGCCTCCATATGATATATTGTCCATTATAGTACAACACACACACCAAATGCAGCTGAAAATACAATACTTAAGCCTAACATGCACATGTGTTCGTGTGTATATATTCAACGTGACTGACTAACTACAGGTCTAACCTGCTCACCGGTCTAATCACCCAACCTGACCTACTTAGATTAGCCACACTTTTTACATTTGGCTGCGACGCTGACATACTTTGTGTAGGCTCGACTGGTTCGGGCTGCCTCCCCTCTGGCGCCCTTATAATCTGAACCCTGTTCCTGTACAACATATTCCCTGACTCATTCAAAATCTTATATTCTCTCCCTGAAACACCTGTACGACCTAAAATTACTCCTTTTTTCCACTCTCCTGCATTATTCTTGTATTTTACACTGTCTCCAACTCTCATAGGCTTGTGCGGCTTACCGCATTTCTTGTCATGAAACACTTTCTGGCTTTGCTGTCTTTTCGCTGTCTGTACTTTCTTCGGATTTTGTGTTTCGGGTATCAAGATTTCTTCCGCCATCGGCAACCTCCCTCTCAGTCTTCTGCTCATGAGCAGCTGAGCCGGAGATGCGTTCAAGACGGGTAATGCAGTGTTTCGATAGTTTAACAAAGCTAACTGAAAGTCTGTATTTGTTTTTGCACATTTCTTTAACATGTCCTTTACCGTTTGCACAAACCTCTCCACCTGGCCATTGCTTCGTGGATATTGCGGACTAGAATATATGGCTTTAAAACCATAGTGTTGTGCAAACTCCCTGTACTCATGGCTCTTAAATTGCGGACCATTGTCCGAAATGACCTGACTAGGAATATCGTGCCTAGCAAAATTATCCTTCATCGCCTCAATGACTGTGACAGACGACGTATCTCTCAACAACGTTACCTCTGGATACTTTGTGTAATAATCCACGGTTATAAGGTAATTTTTATGGTTTAATTCAAACAAGTCTGCTGCTACTTTTTCATACGGCTGACAGGCTATGGGGTGGTTTATCAACGGCTCATTATGCAAACTTTTCCAGTTGTTCTGGCAAGTGTCACACCGACTGACTTCTTCCTCAATTTGTTTGTTTATGTTAGGCCAGAACATGCAGTCTCGCGCCAGCTGCTTGGATTTCATTATGCCCAAGTGCATTTTGTGTAACGCCTCAATCATTTCACTGCGGAGACCCGGAGGGACCCCCACCCGATTGCCTGTCATGACGAGATTGTTTTCTACCGTTAACTCGTCTTTGTGTGGGATATACTGTCTGAGACACGGCGGTGTCTGCATGCGTGTAGTGTCCCACCCATCCTCAATGTGTGCGATCAACATGGACATGGATACATCTTTTTCATACTCTCTGACAATTTTACTTAACAAACTTGATGATTGCATGTCCACTGCGGCAATGCTGAACATGTTATTGAACAGAGTCTCATGACCTACACTGGCACTGTGTGCTCTGGACAACATGTCTGCAAAAAACATCAGAGAACCCCACATCTGACACCATGTGAAAGTATATCTGAACACTTTGACTTCTGGATACTGAATGGTTTATTCCCGTCCAGGCCTCACTGAACCGGCGGCTAAACTTTCCATGACATCATCTCATTTACATATATTCCAGACGTATCTAGACATCTAGACGCATATATTACACCTCCTGGCCACCCTGATACCAGCTGCCTCTGGCCACTACCGCCTACAGACTGCTCGGATGGTCTTATATATATATATATCACCTGTTTGTGGGTGTTTTTGTTTGTTTGTACATTAGTTGATTAAGGGGGAGAAATTTCAACTGCTGACAATTGGGCTTCCTCCTTCCACCAATCCTTGGCCTAACCTAGTAATGCCTAGCGCCAGGCTATGTAGCAATAATCATCAATCATTGGTTTGATTCGGCTTTAGTTCGAATTGCACGATGTACCAAAACGGGAGGTGGAGGCTCAACTCATTCGGTCATCCTGCCTGGTCAGTTTTTTTGTGTTTTCTTTGTAAAGTATTTATTCATCTGAATATGACATTTGTCAGTGCCGGAGCACTGGTCTTCCGGCCATCTTACTATTGGAATTGACAGTCTAAATAATCTAAGTTTGATCAGTGCTGTATTAGTTACAGCACTTGATCCTGTAGAATTAAGGGAATGGCTCCTGCTTCATAATGTACAGAACCAGTCACTGTAGTTCATGTAAAAAATGGGGAGCAGCACTGAGTAGAAAGTGTATACTCGGGGAAACTCAAACAATCGTTGGTAATGTTGGCTCGCTAACATTCCTAATTCACTCACGAGACACCAGGGCGGCGTATCAGTCACCGGTGATAAGCTCACTCCTGGCCCGACTGCCGCTGGAGTAACACCTATCGATTTTTGTGTAAGATCGCTTGCAATGCCTCCTACTAAGGCTACTAAGGAGCGTCGTGGTAAACGAGGTGGCTCAGTGACGTCTCGTCCAGTACTTCCTAGGAAGGTGTCGGCTCAAGCCCCGCCTCGCACAAGTGACTCGTCTGAAGGCTCCTCTTCACGTAATGGTTCTTCATTGTCTAGGGCTTCACCAGCTGTGCTGGCTCGGTTAGAAGCGTTGGAGCGTCTGGCTGCTACTCCAGGGGGTGTGCGTGGCTTGCCGTCGCCTTCCGCTGCTGCTCACGACTCTACCCCGTCCATTGTGACTCGTGTGAGTCGTTTTCCTCGTCGTAGAGGGCCTCGTCGAATTCCGCCGAATGTCTCGAGGGTAACTACCAATGGTTTGTCGCGCTGGGTGCCTCATGGCTCGCCCTCACGGGATTCCCGTTCATTGCCAGCTTTGTCAGTGCCACACCGTGTCGCTTCGCCTTCACCGCAAGCTCGAGGGAGGGCTCCGCTTCGAGCTGATCCTGCGGTTCCACGGCAGTATGTGCCTCAACCGTACCCAGCTGGTTATCTCCCTTCATTGCCGCCGGCTGCCCCTGCTAGGCAGGTTCCTCATCAGACTTTCCCTACTGCAGCTGACTTCATGATGGATAACGTGCAGGCGTTACAGCGTCCCCCAGGTATGAACTGCTTTCTGCACCATCTTATTACTCGGGGGGATGGCTGTAAGAAGATCGCATTAGGGGAGGCTACCTGGGCAGAGATTTTCTTTGCGATTCGCCTTCTGACCGAGCAACCGGGCTTTCCCGTAGCTTCGATTCCAGCTGTCCTACAGCATGAGAAAGACCAAGCCTTGATGGCAGTAACCTGGGATTGGCCGACCTGTAGACGGTGGTCGGAGAGAGTTTTCTGTATGATAGCGGACGGCCGTCTTAGAGATGGTTGGGCGGACTTAGCGGCCATTAAGGATATACAAAGGGATGTTTGCACGGAAGCGGTGAGAACGCTTCAGTCAAGAGCAGGTGCTGCTCAGGTCCCTTACTCGCGCCCTGCTGTGGCTTCGGCCTCTCGGCCAGCTACAACACCTGCTGCATCTGGGTCTGCCACAGCCATTAACCCCGCCCTGGTCAACCAGAGGGATGACTACTCTAGGGAAACGGAGGGAAAGCCGTGCTACCTTTGGAACTGGGGGAAGGATTGTGGCTTTGCCTCTACACACGGTGTACTACCCGATCGCTCACCACACATATGTGCGTGGTGTGCGTACCGGTTTAAACGTGTCCTGGTTCATCGAGAGCAAGACTGTCTGAAAAAGAGGCGATTTCTGGACAAGAAAGCTAATGAGACGGCGGGTAATGCTAACGATGTGAGTTCTTTCCCTGTTTTAGATGATAATTTAACTCTACACGCTAATGTTATTGAGTCTGTAAACCTTGACCTTGCCTCCACGGTGCCTCGTACTCCTGACCCCATTCTGGGTCCGGCTGTATCGGCGGCCGATAAACCTGTCACTCTTAATTATGAGACTCTGGCCGCGGCTGATACCGCTAAGAACACAGTGTTAATATCAGATAATGTTGATGCGGCTCAAAGTCTTGAAGCTATATCGGAAATTGTTGCTGATTTGCCCATGATTGTTGATAATAATGGTTTTTCTTCCCATGCACAGAGTTCGTCATTAGACTCTAATATCGTGAGTAACACAATCACAGACTTAGAGATGCCAACATTCGATTGGTTTGACGATCCGTTAGAACTGGCGTTGTCGGCTAATTCTGAGAAAACAGGTTTCGTTCCTCCGCCAACACCGTTAGAATTTCGAGATAGCTTATTGGACTTTTGGCCTAATTCGGTAGAGCAAGCTTGGTTTGGGCAGGGTATTTATCGTGATATATACGATAAAGTGAGGGTCACAGGGTTACCTAATTTCTTGGGAGCTAGGATTTCAGTTCCGTCTGGGCTAAATATTCCTAAATGGCGAGCTGTCCTGTTAGATTATCCCGATGTGTTACTAGTAGATCATCTTGAATTTGGTTGGCCCCTGGACTATACGTCAAAACGAATACCCGTCCCGACATTTAGAAATCATTCTCTAGCCGATAATGCTGCATTCCACATTGAGAAGTTTCTTGCTTTAGAGCTACAGCATGGTGCTTTGTTAGGCCCTTTTTCTTCGCTACCGTTTCTACCATGGTGCCAAATTAGCCCGATGATGACCATGCCGAAAAAAGGTTCTACAGATAAGAGAATAATTATAGATCTTAGTTTTCCAAGAGGTAAAAGTGTCAATGCAGGTATTGTTCGTGGTTTTTATTTAGGCCGTTCTTTTAATTTTTGTCTCCCTTCTGTATCGACGTTAACTGAAAAGCTGACAATATTTGGCCCAAATGCATGGATGTGGGGAGCTGATTTAGCGAGGGCATATCGCCAGCTGAGGGTCTGCCCGTTGTCTGTGCCATTACTAGGAGTTGCCCTTAATGGCAATATTTATTTTGATATTGCCCCCCCTTTTGGATGTAGGACATCTGCTCTTGCATGTGCTCGTACTACGAGAGCGATAGCCTGGCTAATGCGCCGAGCGGGATATTTTTCGTTGTGTTATTTAGATGATTTCGTAGGGATTGAGGCATCTAAAGAGAAAGCATGCGAGGCATTTAATTATTTTAATAGATTGTCG
The DNA here is from genome assembly GCA_030323885.1 of Branchipolynoe longqiensis. Classification (NCBI taxonomy): domain Eukaryota; kingdom Metazoa; phylum Annelida; class Polychaeta; order Phyllodocida; family Polynoidae; genus Branchipolynoe; species Branchipolynoe longqiensis. The sequence goes on along the minus strand of CM059203.1, from coordinate 32,076,780 downwards.
TCTGACCTAGGTTTGCAGTTAGCCTTGAAAAAATGTACTCCGCGTGTTCACTCATTGATCTGGCTTGGGTTTAGGATTGATTCCGTAGCTATGTCAGTCACGTTGCCAAAAGAAAAGATAAAAGAGGTATTACAAGAATGTCTATTATGGGAAGATAAGAATACATGTTCACGCAAGCAACTGCAAAGTCTGGCTGGTAAGTTACATCACCTCTCGAAATGCATTAAGCCGGCAGTAAGGTTTACAAATAGGGTCCTTGCCGCATTAAGGGCTTCCCCGTATGTGGGTCAACATACATTTGATAAGGACTTGTTGAGGGACCTTGAATGGTTTCAGCTGTTCGCAAATACCTATAATGGCCTACAACTGCTCCCACCTGCGCCTAGAAAAGAATAGACTATCGAATGTGACTCCACGCTGCATGGGGGTGGAGCCTTCTCCTCTACGCATTATTTCAGTGTCGCGTATGGACCTGATCTTTGCGCAAAGAACCTGGCAATTACTCAGCTTGAGGCGCTAAACTTAGTACATGCGGTCACTAATCTCCTTCCGCCTCTACCCTATGAGTTCACTGTCATAGACAAAACCGATAATCTTGCTTCGAAACAGGTCTTGGAATCAGGATGAGGTAAAGATAGGATTTTATGTGCCTGCGCGAGACAGTTATGGTTAATTGCGGCAAAAGAAAATTTCGAGCTTGTAGTTATTCATAAACCTGGTAAAGAACTTGTATTAGCAGATGCCTTAAGTCGGGCCCCTCATCATAATTGCCATAAAGTCTCTGCTGCGAATATGTGTAAGATGCGTGGCCTTAAAGAGGTCTCTGTTTTGGTATCGCTTGATGTATTGGAATGCACCCTGTAATAGACATTTTCGGAAGATAGTAATGTTTTGGCTCTATCTTCCAGGATTCTCGCTAGTGCACCACCAGAGGCTACTCGATAGCTATGTACAAGCATTAGCCCCAAGGACATGGAAAAACAAGGCGGCGCACGTTAAACTTTATCTGAATTTTCTGCAAGCAACATCGAATTGACTGCCAAAATCCGTCAGTCTATGTCCTCCTTTCTTTCCTCATGTATCTCAGAGATCGGCTGAAATCGCCCGGGGCCGTTATGAACTATTTTAGTTCCATTAAACTATGGGTAACAGGAGGTGTTGGTACGGCACTCGCGTTCCAGGCGCACAAAATTAAAATGTTTATAGCGGGAATATTCAAATCTTCAACACATAAGGTGACTCGTGCAACTCCAATCACCCCGTCTGAGCTTAAAACTATGATAGAGTACCTTGCAAGTCTACGGCCTAGCCCTGATGTGATAGTCGCTGCCCTGTTAGTAGGTTACTTTACGTTTGTCCGTCAATCCAACCTGGTGTCCTTGAGCCTTTATTGTTTCAGATAATGAATCTGTTCCAAATAGAATCATCGTGTTGTGTCTCGTGTAGTGAATTGGTAATGTTGGCTCGCTAACATTCCTAATTCACTCACGAGACACCAGGGCGGCGTATCAGTCACCGGTGATAAGCTCACTCCTGGCCCGACTGCCGCTGGAGTAACACCTATCGATTTTCCCACCCTCCCACCCTTACCGGAGGGGTTGAGCGCTGCCGAAGTGTTGGGATCTGCTTATTACTCTGCTTATTATTCTGCTAGACAATGATATCATGTTTATTCCAGATCTGACTCTCCAAGAGACTATGTCGTACTTTAACACTTGTATCTTTCCTGTATTGAGACCTCATGTTTACAACTTGTGAAGCATACCACAAACCTTTAAAACTATCTCCAGATAGTACTGATTGCTATACTATGTCACGAAAGAAGGCCTCTGTCGCCACATCGCGTTTGCTGCTCCTTGAGCCTTTATTGTTTCAGATAATAAATCTGTTCCAAATAGAATCATCGTGTTGTGTCTGGTGTAGTGAATTAATGGTTACATCTTTCTCTTATAAAACAAGGTAACTTTATAGTTGACAAGACATTTTGTCTGTCTTATATAATGTTCAATGTGTTTAAACAGGTTGATAGTTGTGTAGAATGTTCGGTGGTTTGATGGTTTGTTCATGATTGTTAAGGGTGGTGGCAGCGGAGGGGGGGCCCCATTGGGGAGGGTTGCCGACTGTTACTATAGAACCATGAGTGTAGGCCCCTGTAGCAGATTATTAAAAACAGTTCAATTTTCTAACAACAAAGCCAATTGTACACCTTGCCAATAAAAACAAACACGAAAACCTTTTCTCAGTTATAGGATGAGACTGAAGAGCTAAGATATGAGATTGCTATCTCATCTTGAGTGATACATTTAGCAGTTCCTTGTGGTTTTCTTCACCCAGCAGAGACAGATATGGACCTGCTATTCGTGGTATGTGGTATTTCCACAAGTTCACCAAGTCCCCTGTTAATGTGACGATTAGTGGGTTTGAGGTGCCCAATGTTTCCTTATACACAGCAAGATTGAATCGATATGCTTTTGTGATGTCAATGTGTTCCAGTTCAGGAATGCGCACTGCAACAATTCCAGTGATATGTGCATCATCGACCCAGAAGAAAGGTGTTCGCTGTGCCATGTCGTACAACTGAGTGGCAACATCTTGCGTCATTATGTAGAAAGAACCAGAAGCGTAAGTTGGGTAGTGGTCCAAGCCTGCAAGGACATCAAATGGGATGCACCATTGAGAGCAGAGTTTTCCGGGACGCTGAATATGTAAAGAAGGAAAACGCCAAATCATTCCCATAATGAAGTTTGAACGTGCGGAAAACTCAGTGGTTAGCCGGAACATCATTGCTGGCATGTTTACATATACATCATCATCTGTTTTGAAGATGTAGTGAGTGTTTGGGCAGAACTCAGAGATCCACCGCATGGCACCCATGGCTTTGTAACTCAGATTGTGGTACGTGTCTAAGAAATCTAGTTGTACAATGTCTCCGTACTTAGTGGCCTCTGCTTCCAGACGTGCCTGCTGCCTTTGATCAGTTTTCAAAACGCGCCCCACAAAGAAGACTAACCTGGAAGGGAATTGTGGGAAGAGATCAGGCTGCGCCCATGTCTTTCTCAGGTTAACACGTTTTTCCACATTTCCGGTAGCACTGTGCACATACACCAGATATGTCAGTGCGTGGTCTCCTGCTGTACAGAGACTCTCATTATTGATGATGTAACCAGCCATAAATGGTGTGACAACCTTCATATTTAGCGTATGGAAAAAGTTAGTGACATTTTTGTTATACATCTCCCTAATCAAATCCAGGGACTCTTTCTCAAATTCCTTCTCTACCTTCTTCCCTTTTATGGCCTTGGCAAGACGTTGAGATTGCTCACCCTTTTCTAGAGCTGCCTTCATAAGACGTCTGTACGCGTCCATCTCCTTAAGTATGCCCCCCATTTTCTTCTTCTTGAGAATGTCGGTGATGCTTGGTCCAGGTCTCTGATCATATATGTAGATATGCTTCTGCAAATGCTCATTCTGGTCTCGTGGTTGGATCGCTGTGAAATGTCTCTGGACGAGCACAGCTTGTCGATGCCGGTATCCAACACTTTGGAGGACAAATGGAATGTGCAGAACATAAATGAGGCATGGAATGAGGATGATGATGATAAAAGGGCCGCGTGAACGTGGTATGCATCCCATGATGCGGACTGATATCAACTGTCAGATGCTTTCTGCCGTGTGACGCTGTTCGATGTGGTGTGCTGTTGGATGTAGTCCAACAATTCACGTGGTCTGCACTGAGATGTGGTCTGCTTCTGTAGTTGGTCTGTTATTGTATCACCATTTGTCATATGGATCTTCATGTGGTTCAATGTGGCTTAATCTGATGTGTTGTTAAATATTATCCAAAATAATATATAGCCTCCTGTCAATAGCTGTCTGATGCTGTCACTGGGAGCTGCTATTCTGATGCTGTCACTAGGAACTGATATTACTATTAGATGCACTCTGCCACTATAGCAGCAAATTCACAAATTTCGCTTCTGAACTGCCATCATCTTGCAGTCATTACTTCCTGGATGACTGACATCACTGAGGTAATCGAACAACCGCTCTTTCAGGCAATTCCTAAGAGTGCTGGAATACTTCGCGATTGCTGAAGTTTCTGGAAGAGAAAAATATACAACTATGATTAGCATTAAATTGGTAGAGATTGCAAAGCCAATTAATTAGTTGTTTGTTGGGGTGTTATACCCTAGCAACATTTCAGTCAGATCAGGATGGGTAACAACTTGTGACAGTGTGCACTCATCGCGACTTTATAAATTATAGTGCTGTCTCACTGGGAGCTCAGGCCACTCATCACCATAACCCGATATCCCACTCAGCCATATTATCCTCTTACTGAGCCAACCAGTCCTTGCCTAAATTAGATTATTTTCTTTAAATGCACGGTATATATGAGCCTGTCTCAAAAGGTGCTAACTAATAATTTGTTTGTCCGTTGTAACGATTGACACAAAACAGCACAGAAATGGTTACACTGAAAACGCAAGGACATTTGCTTCAAATCAATATCTATTCTATTGGGATTATGAAACACCATGTAAAAAACAAATCAGTATATCCTGAGCAAATGCATAAGCAGATAGTATGTTGATCGCTACAATGGACAAAGTTTTGTCCCATATTGCTTAGCACGTTTTGAGACAGTCTCATATATAATAATTCTTCCGTTCATCCTATTAGATAACAGACAAGTTATCGTATAACAGAGAAGACGAGTAGTGCGATATGAGTTGTCGGTAAAAGACGCCACCTCCTTTATTAAAAAAAAACTTTTGAGCGAGTGGAGTGTCAAGCCCCGCACAGGAGGTGGAGCTGTGCATGCCGGGACCCCCTCCCCAACCCCCGTGTAAAAATATACGGATTTTCGGTTAAGAATTATATATTGGCAGAGAGCATTATTATTCTTGGATGCTGGAGTGGGACTGATAGTATGTAAACTAAAAGTAAACTAAAGTCAACAAAAGTCCACTCCCATTGTACATGATACTGAGTGAGGTAAACTATATGTTATCTACTAAGAGTGGAGTTGATGGAAATGTACATGATGCTGAATAGAGTAAACTATCTGTTATATATGATGTTTGGAGTTAATGAAAAGAGTTCCTTTGTAAGAAACAGTACATGATGGTTGAAATGTTCTCTTGGTGTTCATAAAGAATACAAAAGAGGAAAAGAAAGATTTTACTATATATAAATCTGTAACTGTTGCAACATCCTGTCCACCCAAGACCACCAACTGACCCACCAGCCTCATTAGCATATGTATAGAGTGCACCACCTGCAGATGGCTTGAGTGACAGCCCCTAATGGGGTGGTCACCCACCCAGTCTGTGGGGAGGTGTCTCATTGGCTGGTTGGGGAATGTCTGGTCACCTGACTCTCTTGGCCTATCCTGACCCACACACTAGTCTCAGCTAATTAATTATTCATGAGTTTGCTTCAGACACACTGAAGGAGAATCACTCTCATCCTGGCTCTTGAGTGAGACAGACCAACTTCTGAGCAGGACCCCAGACACTCTGTCTGATGCTATCAAAATTCAGCTATTCTAATTGAGTGTATCCACAGCCATAGGACTCCTGTCCCATGGGTTGTGGGCACTGGTTCAACATACAGGCTAAAAGACTATGAGACATAGTGGGGGCAGTATAGGAGGAGTACAGGTGCTAGGTCACATGACTGGGGGATGACAGGAGTTGCTGCCAATAAAGCACAACTTATTCACTGTTCATCCTTGTGACTAGTTTTCCTTCCTCTTTATAGACATGGTTAAATTGATCAGGCTAATTGCATCACAGGTGAAATGAAGGGGGAGAGTATTGTAATCACATAGGGTTCTCACAGCGGCAGAGACCCGTGTTTTTATACCCGGATAGGGGTGGGGGGAGAGAGAAAGAGGGGGAGGCACTACAGAGCTTATTATACATGATAATAGGTTTATCACTATCAATATATATATATGTACACATGGGGGGGAGGGGGTGAAGGAAGCTGGACCCACCCCCACCCAGAAGGGGGCTGGGTAGTAGCAGGACACTTACAGAGATTATTACACGCGATAACAGTCTTAACACTATCCATATATATAAAATGCACGGGGGAGTAGCCAAGATTATTTTCTAGGAGATTAGGCTGAACTTTTTGAGATGATACCGTCACCCCCTCCCCCCCCCCCCCCCCCCCCCCCCCCCCCCGAAGTCTGTTCGCGATAACATCATGTTGCATTGTGACACGTGTGTTGACCATGGTAGACCTTAGGCGACTCTTGATCATCTTGAGGCTGCTGTGTGACCTTTCTGAAGTACACGTAGTGACTGGCAGCACACACACATGATGGTCAGTAATGTCTTCATGTTGGGGAATGACAGACACACTTGCTGCTTCTTGCAGTGCCATGGCAGGTGTTTTGCGCAGACTGGTGAGCCCATGTACGTCCATCTTTTTTTGCCATTTGTGCTGCCAGCAGTGGAATTCACTATTGACGCTGCCTCGAGATGGGAGGTAATCTTTATAGAACTCCAGAAGGGGCTGAGGATATTGGGCTGAGGGGGGTTGGGCGGGCGGAGAACAATGGGACTGAGATGGGGGTGGGGGATGAATATATGGGGCTGAGCGTGGGGAGGGAGGGGGGCTGAAGGCAAAACATTTGGAGAAGGGTCCACAGCGACGAAAGGAGCAAAAACGGCTGACCACTGGGTCATATCGAGCATACCCTTGCAGGATGAGTTTCCCATTCAGTAAGTAGTGATATTGTGTGATTTAAACAGAAATCAATGTAGATCAATTTCAAATATACTTCAAACAATTTAATCTGTGCAAAATATACATAAATATGTGATAATGTCTGAACAATAAACTAGTCAAATAATATTTGACTACACTGCTAGCTCTGTGGAGGTCTAGCCTGGTCCCCTGGCATTCATTTGCTCAGGCAGAGGCACAGGAGTTTTCATCTATTATCGCTCAGTTTCCAACCTGGTCCCCTAGCCTTTGTACCGGAAACAACTTTAAACGGGTTCAAACGAGTTCAACCGTGGCTGGTTGGGTCGCACCGTGGCTGGTTGGGTCGCTCCGTAAAGCGCTGAATATGCTTATGAACATTTGTCATCTTTTTCCTTTCTCTTTCCCTTTCTCCGTCTATTTCCTTATCCTTCTCTCTTTTGTGGGGGTCTCGGGGGGGGAGGGTTGTAACCCCCCAACAACAACCCCCCCCCTGGCTACGCTTCTGTATACAGTAAAACAATCTCTATAGATCGACCACTCCTCTATATCGATCGCTCTATGTGGGCCCCAACGGTATCATTGTAACCATATTCTAACTCCCTAAACCGACCACCTCCCTAAATGGACCACATAAAGTCGGCCCCGAAGGTCGGTCGATTTAGAGAGGTTTGACTGTTTATGGATAGTGATAAACTGGTTATTGCGTGTAATAAGCTCTGTAGTGCCCCCCCCCCCCCACCCCCCTGTCTTTCCCTTTCCCCTATCCACGGGGTTGGGGTCCCGGCATGCACCGCTCCACCCTCTACGCGGGGCTTGACACTCCACTCGCTCAGAAGTTCATAGTAACTACATAGAGACTACATGACACAAGAAATGTCAATAAAAATCTTCAAAGGCATGGTGCTCCCCTATTTTGACTATGGGGATGTAATCTACATGGGCGTGAAAAAAGAACTACTAAAAAAACTGGAAATACTGGCCTGATCCGGGGGTGGTCCGGGGGTGGTCCGGGGGTGATCCAGCTATTCCAAGGGTGGTCCGGGGTGGACCAGGCCTGTCCAGGGGTGGTACGGGGTCATTTTGAGCCACGGTTTGATCCGGACCATTCCCGGACCATCCCCGTACTATCCCGGACTCCCCCCGGCCTAGCCACGGACCACTCCCGGACAGCTGGGGGTGGTCCGGGGGTGGACCGGATAGTCCGGGGCAGTCTGGGGGTGGTCCGGCCTCATCCGGGTTAGTCAAGGGTGGTCCGGCCCAGTCCGGGGGCCGTTCCGGGGGCAGTCCGGGGGTGGTACGGGGCGGTCCGGGGTGGTCCGGGGTGGTCCAGCCTTTGGTCTGGGGCTCGTCCGGGGCTCGTCCGGGAAAGTGTGACTGCGAGGCAAAAATCAATGAAAACAGTGATTTTATCCGTGGCGGTCCGGGACAGTCCGGACCGTTGGTCCGTGGGTGGTCCGGCTCAAAATCCGGGGCTCGTCCGGCTATGTGTGACTGGGGCTTTACAGTACAGAGGTGAACCATAACATAGTCTAAATACTGGCGAAAATAGCTTTAGTATGGAACAGGAAATAGAAACTCTGATTCCAGGATCAAATGGCTACCCATATCGGCACAGAGTTGGTGAAATGGGAGAGAATGCAAAAAGACAAGATGGCAGCGATAAAATGCCGTCGGTTTTATTTTTAATGTTCCTTAAGCTACACATTTTATTATATTTTTCAAATCAGAAGTAGCGGGTAAATATGAAGATTTATGTGAAGAATATATTTTGCTTCTTAAATTAAGAATTTACCAGCTCAGTTCATTTCCCCAGCATGTCGACATTCTTTGCCAGTTTTTCTAATGGGTTGGTTTTCACCCCTGTACTGGAAGTATGAGGTGAATCTTTTATCTATCACATTCGCTGCTGCAGCTTTTTGTCTGATACCCGACACTGATTTGAGACTGCTAGTTTTCAACTACGTCAAATCTATGTAACAGCATGAGTGGGATTAATTACAGAAATGTTCCCTCCAAGCACCAGGAAGAGTGCAAGTGGAGCGGGAACACATATTTATGTTTATTGTAACTATATGACGACTACTTTTTACCACAGGACCGCTGGGTAAGCACACCCAGCCATTCTGCATATATTATGGACACCACCTGCTCTGGGGTTGAGTGACAGGTACCTCTCTTGAGCTGCAGAGGGTGTCTGATTGGCTGGCTGTGTGAGCGCAGTCACCTTGTACTCCTTGCACTTGCTATGCAGATGGACTCAATCTGGAGATATCAAAAGAAGCAGTTCACCACTTAGCTGTGTATAACACCCATGGGACTTAGGTTCAATGGGCTATATGCACTGATTACACTAAAGAAGCAGGAACCATGTGGGTCTGTGAGGCAGGTTGTACATGAGTCAGGGTGGCACATCACTAGTAGGTGAACAAGAGTTGTAGCAATATAGCTCAATCTTATCACTGTCAATCTTGTGTGACTTGTCTTCCTTTCTTTCTTATGAGTTGTTTCGGGTATTGTATAAGTGGAGACTGGCAGATCGTTGCCAGGATCTGCCTGGTAGTAGTGAGTAGGATGAGTAACTGAGACGACCAAACCAGTTATTCTTCAAAATGTTATTAACCATAGGATATAAATAAAAACATGAATAAAATAAGTCAAACTGACTCTGGCTATGGCTCTAACACTAGTCTGAGTGCCCAGATTTGTCTAAATCTAAATACAAATGGTATAAGATGAGCTGATTAGATTGATGTAAATGCAATGCTAGATAAAAGATTAACATATTAATTTATTATATATATCTTTTTAGTTGGTATTCTATGTTTCAAACAATAGCTAATATGACCTGAATCTAGCACATTTCATAGCTGCCCCCGGTGTATTAGCATGTGCCATGTGCTTCGTGGGGGTTTGTTTTACTTCCCAACATCCCACAATGCACAGCGCGGATTGAATGACAAACTAGTTTTTTTGGGGTTTTTTGCCGAAGGGAGAATGTCCCCCAACTTGTATTGGGTGGAAATACTCACTCACACTCAAACTCATTTGCTTAAACTGGGTCGATGTTATGACTTTGTGCCAAAGAATCTACAATGCAAACATGTGTGATCCTTTTTTTCTTTTTATTAAAATGTAAAAACAAGAATATTTTTTTGCAATTTTGAGAAGAGCCTTTCATGTTGTCAGTATGTAAAACTCCAATAAACAAACAAAACAGCTTGTAAAGGCTAATGCTTGAATCTGTGGTTGCGTAGGCAGGCTATGGTGAAATCAAGAAGAAGAGAGAGTCAAGCCCTCTGGTTTATTATTTATATGGTTACATGGGTTCATTATAGAGTATCACCCCACCCCTTTCCCCCAATGGGAAACAAGCATTCTTGGCCCTACCAATAGGGATCCAGCATTCCTGGTCCCCATGGATACCAGTGGTCTGCCCACCACCACAAGCTGCATGGCCCCATGGCCACCACCAACCTTCTTGACCTTTGAGTGTGGTGATCACTATCCCAGCAGAGGGGGTAGGCCCTGAGTGCACCCACACCCAGACCTGCCAGCACCACTATCTATTTACATCCCACTCAGGCACCACCAGACCTTACATATATATATATATATATATATATATATATATATATACATACATGGGCCTGGTCACGTACACCGATCAGCAATAGAACATTTGCATTCCCCCTATGCCGAATATCTGAATATTTTACGAGCTGACGCCTTTTAATCAATATGTGTGAGTGTGTGTGTGTGTGTGTGTGTGTGTGTGGGGGCGCCTGTGTTTCTAAGGGTGGCGCAATGTTTGTTCACAACACACAATGATCGGTTATGCTATTATATAATTTAAGCAAGGCTGAAAATCAATGTTTCTATCCATACAATGTCGACCCAAAAACTTGACTGCCATCTGGGAGATTGATTTATCTGGCTGGAATTCTACAAGTGTCCCTGATGTTACACTTAGGGGTCATTCTCGCATCTGATTTGCTGATTTAATGTGGGTAACACTTATATTACCGATGATGGGTACAGTGCACCTTGGATGTGATACATCTGCATAATGTTGCAATTATTTATATAAACAGATTGTAATGCCGTAATAATATCTTTATTTTCGCATTTTATTCAGCTTATAAACCCAGCAAATGTTGTAGATATGGGTCGTTCTCAGGAACTATGTACCACCAGGCATGTGATTTTTCTGGTTTTAGCCGCCTGAACCGGAATTCCATTTTTTTTTAAATTCATTGTTTTTCTGACTGCCGAAACACCTCTGAAATACACTATTTGCATCCCTCTCGTGACTCAGTGGGATGCTGTGTGTCCCCACGATAACCTAAACACAATTTCAGGGTTTTTTCCTGCAGCCAATCACGTGCCTGTACCACACATATGGTTTCCATGTTACATCGTTAAAGACTTTGCCTCTTCTTCCTTTTTTCTTTTCCCCCCCTTTTGGGGGGGGGGGGGGAGGGGTCTGGGGGTAGTGAGTCAAATAGTTATTGTTGACTCTCTGTATTAGGTATGTTAACAATACTACATGTAATTAATATATGCTACAAAATGTATCCAAAATATGGAGTCATCGATACAAGCTGAAGAAGGAAAGAGCAATAAAACCTGTCAGACAGCTATTCTTCAGTAACAGGATAGTAAATGCCTGGAACGCATTGCCTGAACATGTCATAGAAGCGCCTTCCATCAACGCCTTCAAAGGCAGACTGGATAAGCATTGGAGGGGGCTGCAATATTGCATACATCCGGTACTCGATGCATTTAATCCTAGTAAATCAAATTTTGACATGCATCGACCTGATACAGGCTATAAGCCTAACAAAATCAGAAGCGGATGAGTATGAGTATGAACAATATGCTTACCGTATATGTCCCAATAGAAGCACACTACCCAATAGAAGCACACCCCCCCCCCCCCCCCATTTCAAGATTGCACGCACAAATTTACGATCATATTCATACTGAATGCACATAAAATAAGACAATCCCACTTTATTTCAGAGGCACAACAAAAACAAATACAAATTTATGATCATATTCAGACTGAATGCACGTAAAATAAGACAATCCACTTTATTTCAGAGGCACGACAAAAACAAATCAATGAAATTCATTAACTTTGAATAGACGTGCATCCATGTGTCTGCACTCGTGCAGTGCGCATCTATTGGGACATATACACTATATGATTTAGGTGCTAAAGTGAAAACAGGAAAAGTTGCATAGATGAAGAGTTCAGGCACAAAACCACGTAAATGCAAATTAAAAAATATAGATTAAATAAAAGATCTTTTCCTGAAAATAATTTTAAAGCTCACTAATTCCACTTTTCATATGATCACATGGTTATGGAGCAATGAACTGTCTAATGGTGAAAACAAGTCTATTCAGACTAGTAATATCAAAATAAACATTTGAAGGTTTGCTTCCGATGTTTATCTCCCATTTTCTTATTAGCGTTTACGTGGTTTTGCGCCTGAACTCTTCAACACATCGACACCACAAATCTACCCAAGCATTTTATTTGGTTTCCTCGTTAGCTCAGAATCAGGGTACAAACACTGGTGTCCTGTGCGGAAGGTCGGGGGTTCGAATTCCAGCCGAGTTAAACCAATGACTTACAAAATTGATACTTGTTGCTACCTAGCCTGGCGCTTGCCATTATTAGGATAGGACAAGGATTGGTTACCTCAGTAATAGAATAATATGCCAGTGGGATATTGACTCATAATACCGACAGCATGGTATCCCAGTGTGGCAGCACTATAATAATCACCATGAGTGTGCACTGTCACAAGTCGGCACCCATCCTGGTGTGACCTTAGATGTTGTTGGATGTAAAACCCAAACAAACAAACATTGCTGAATATTCACTTTAAATACGATATAATACATAAAGTTGTCGTCTAAAGCAACGTTAAGGTTTGAAATGAGCTCTATCATAGATGGTCTTTAAAAATACACGGCTACCTTTTCAATTGACAGCTCAGCATCCAGACATAGTTTGTTATTGTTTTACGTCCTGGCAACATCTAAGGTCATATCAGGACGGGCACTGACTTGTGACAGTGTGCACTCATGTCAACTTTATAATGCTGCCCCACTGGGAGACCAGACTGCGAGTACCATGACCTGATATCCCACTCAGTCGAATTATCCTGACACCAGTCCTTGCCCTATCCTGTTAATGACGAGCGCCAGGCTAGGAAGTGACAAGTATCAATTTAAAAGTCATTACTGGTATAAGGGCAGTGATTTAAAACATTTTTCAATATTAACTGATGATTTAAAACGGGTTAAATGAGCGGGTGGCGCTCATTTGCTGTCATTGCTGGGGGTGCAAAGAACAGGTAAGCAGCTCCTCTCACCTGCCACTCACACCAACGAGCCACCCCACTGGCCAACCCCACAAACCCCCTCGACCAATCAAATTCAATCTCAAAACCCCAAACCCAGACTCGCCTCTGCAAGCCTCGGAATAGCCACTTGCACATGGCCCACCGTAGCAGCAACATGTCTTCTTAAGCCACCTACCCACAAACAATGCACTTAACTCGATCTTCAAAAATAAATCCGAGCAAAAAACAAAATGAACGAAAAAACTACAAAACTAAAGAATTGACCTGATACAAAATTGAAACTCATATTATTGCAATGATTATTGACGATTGATGATTGTTTGAAGATTGTTTGATGACTGATTGATGACTGATGATAAAAATGCTTTGTTTATGATGATTGAATTGTCCTGTGATTGTGATTAAAATGTATGTATTTCTCATGTGACTATTATTAATTACCATAACTTCAGTTGCATGTCGGGCCTTGTAAACGGTAACTCACAGCTGCATTGAGTAGAGCTGAACTAGTCAGTCGGTTACCCTGCCTGTCATGAAAATAAAGTTGTGTTATTCCCACCTCCTGTTTCCTACTTCTCTGTTACCCAGGTAGCAATGAATGCACAATACTAACCAGTAATTGAAAATACTGTACAATAATAACCTGTGATTTAAAATGCAGGCCTAAAAGATTATCGCACTGGCTATTCGCAGAGCTGCTGCTTTGCGAATTATAGCCACCAATACTGTAATTCGCAGAGCAGCAACCAACCGTGGTGTTCTCTGTGGCAGAATGGTTAGAGGGTCTGACTTTTTTCTAGGTCAGACTCCTAATCTGAAGGTCGGTGGTTCGATTCCCTGTGCCCCCACCTCTGGTAATTTGGATTTCGACCGCTGTGTATAACTTACAGTGTCATCAAAGGCCATTTGCTCTCATACCATATCTATGAGGTGTGGGAGGTTAAAAATCCCTTGGGTCGGTAAAAGTGTAGGCTCGGGCTTTCTCTCGACAAACTGTCTAATGGTGAAAACAAGTCTATTCAGACTTATCCATGATAGGCAGTATAAATCTTCAAGAGAGAGAGAACCAATCAGCATGCATCACTGTACTGGGCATGAGCATTATTTTACTGCGCATACACATGTGCAGAATTATTTTGCCTTTTCTTTTTGTTGTAATGCTTTCCAGAGCTGCGTTGCTCTCCGAATTAGCAGAAGAATGATTATTATTTGCAGACCTGCTCTGCGAATTAGTGGAAGAATGATAATTATTTATGGTGACAGTGACTGCCGTCCATTTGCCGTTTTCAATTTTAGCCCTCTATTAAGTATTGTAGTAGTCTATACATGAGCTCCACTACCACGTGGTGGCGACAGACACTATGCTGCACACCTACGCAGTTACACTGAACTGCGCTAGGTGGTGGCACGCTAGCCACCAGGCAGGGCCCCGACTGGGCTGCCCTCCACTGCGTGTGGCTAGCACACCCCCCACCCACTTATAGAGGCGATGTGGGACCTAGCGAGTTAGGGGGCGGGCCAGTTGACTGTTGCCAAAAGCGGATAGGTTTTGAAATAAACCAGTTGAAGCATACTGTTACTCAATCTTAGCGTTCTTCAGCAAGTGCGTGGCAGTGTGAAGACCGAAGGCTATCACAGTATTATTATTAAGTCAAACTCATAAATAACAGAATTTGATCTTAGCAGTTTAATAGTAACGGTCATAAAGAACAGAATTGTATGTGCAGCTCTGCAAATAACAATCATTCTTCTGCTAATTCGCAGAACAAAGCAGCTCTACAAATTGACTCGTCCATAACTGATAGCCGTTGATAGAAACTATTGTGCACTGATAATCCAGTGATTAAAATACTGTTCAATCTGAGACCTTGATAGGACATTAAACCCCATCATCCAGCCATTATTAATTAGATCTTTCATTTGGGTTTACTTTGATTTACTGCCCCATGGTTGTTTAATGCCATGTCGGCGCCAAAGGCATGCATACTCGTGGTAATTGATTGATTGATTGATTGGTGGTTGCTTATACCCCTGTCACACTACGACGTAATGAGCCAACGTGAGCCTAACGTGGTGATATTTCGTCATTACGTTGATGTACGTTGGATTACGTTATGATGACGTCATAATGACGTTAGAGTGACGTCGAGCTACGTCACATTACGTCGTGCTACGTCGAGTTCCGTCGAGGTTTTGGACATGTTCAAAAGTGTCGACGTAGGTCAAACGTAAGGGTTTACGTTTGCCGTACGTTCTGTTCACGTTCAGCGAACGTCAATGACGTTAAACGGACGTTATTCCAACGCTCCTCACTACGTTCAACTACGTTCCACTACGTTGAACCCCATTAAACCAAGTGCAAATGCCCACGGGGCGTAATGGGAACGTCAGGACAATGTCAGGAGAACGTCAGGAGATCGTCAGGAGAACGTGCATTCAACGTACGTTCAACGTCTCATGACGTAGCTAACGTCACGTAACGTTCTTCTGACGATGGAATAACGTTCATAACGTTCCATCAGCGTCATTACGTTGACCTCTCTCGTCGAACGACGGTATCACTACGCTTTACCGACGTTACTCTCTCGTCCACTACGCTGCATCCACGTTCAACTTGTGCCCAAATTTGCATACTACGCCGAGAAGTTCAACGTTCTTCACGTTCTCCCTACGTTGACGTCGTTACGTCGTAGTGTGACAGCCCCTACAGCGCCGTCTCAGCAGTAAAGGCCATAATCACGACAAGAAGCGCTCAACTTGTAAATTCTTGTATCGCCATTTCAACCATCGCTTTTACACAGAATGTAAAGCCATACCATCAAGTATGTGTCAAAAACATTTATAAAGGTAAAGTTGCTTTCACTTGGGAGAAGATGTAGCACGGTAGTCGGGGTGCATAGGACGTAAAACCCCCATCACTCAGCGTTTATAGACCCGGCATGGTGGGAAAATTGATAGAGCATGGGCTTCGTGTGCGGAAGGTCGGGAATTTGGTCCCCAGGTCGAGTCAAACCAATGACTTTAAAATTGATACTTGTCACTTCGTAGCCTGGCACTCGGCATTAATAGGATAGGGCAAGGACTGGTTGGCTCAGTGGCTGCATAATACGACTGAGTGGGATATCAGGTCATGGTGCTGGTGGCCTGATTTCTCAGTGGGACAGCACTATAAAGTCGCCATGAGTGCGCACTGTCACAAGTCGGTACCCGTCCTGATATACACATATATATATATAATACATTATATATATGAAATGTGGCAATACAGAAGAATGTTAAAAATTCCATGGACAGCAATGATAAGCAACGTGGAGGTCCTAACAAGAATGAAAATAAAGAGACAGATAATACAAACGGTCAAAAACAGACAAATTAAATACTTTGGCCACATGATACGACACCAGGAATCACAGAGAAGAATACTGGAAGGGAAGAGAGAAGGGAAAAGACCAAGAGGGAGAAGGAGAACAACATGGATGGACAACATCACTGAGTGGACAGCAATGAGCTATGCGGAATGCGTGAGAGGAACGAATGACAGGAAGAGATGGAGGTCCATTGCAGCCAACCTTCTTCGAGAATACTGCACCCATTGATTGATTGATATACATATGGATAGTGATAAGACTGTTATCGCATGTAATAATCTCTGTAGTGTCATGCTCCTACACACACACACCCTCTCCTGGGTGGGGTGGGTACCGGTATCCTCCCCCCCCCCCCATCCGGAGCTTTCGCACGACACTCGCTCGAAAGTTGTTTTTTATCATTTATTTACTCAGGCTTGGTTAGACCATAAATAGGCCAAGCAAATAAGTGGTTCACATTATCCTGACATTCAGCCAACCAGTCCTTGCCCTATCCTAATAATGCTGAGCCTCTGGCTAGGAAGCGACAAGTATTAATTCTTAAGTCATTGATTTGACTCGACCAGGGTTCGAACCCAAGAACCCATGGGTTCGGATCTCCTGATCCCCCAAAACAGGAGATGGGCGCTCAACTCATACGGCCATCCAGTCTGGTCAAGCTCAGACGTTACTAGTACATAAAATCCCAACCATTCACTCATTGTACGTGGTTGACCTATGAATAACGTGAGCGGCTTGGTTAATTATGCATGTTGGGAAATAATAACCTAGCTCCCATCCATCCCATGATTCCCTGTTGCAGCGTCTCCCGGTCATTGCTATGCCCAGACGATTTTCACAATTCACACTATTCACGCGCGACCTAATTCATCATCAGAACGAGGCTGATTACGCGTCGGGTATTGGAAATGGCCATAAGACACTGCTGTGTGCCGATGTGTATGAACTACTACAGAAATTAAAGGACTACAATTTGAAGATATTCACTTTTGAAACTATCATATTCATTTTTGCATACCTTTTTTCTATTTATTGGTCAATTTTCATGAAGATTGAGTGATGATCAGATGCATTTCAGTAGGCGATGTCAACAAAGTCACTCACCTTGGCTGCAAATCTTTTCTTAAATTCAAAATTGCATAACTTTCTCAATATATATATATATAAAATATATTCTGACCCTTTTAAAGCTTTTATTAATTTGTAATTACTAAGACTAGTTGTTTAACTGTGTTGCACAGATAACTATGCTGACAGTGCTGCATTACATGATACCGCCATAACTATGCAGACTTGAAGTTGACAGTCACATTGTAGTTAAAGAATGGGAAAATCACCATACAAGGGTCATCCAATCTTCGTGAAAATTGGCCAATAAATAGAAAACAGGTATGCAAAGATGAATATGGTAGTTTCAAAAATGAATACCCTCAAATTTGAGTGATTTCGAGAGGTATTGGTCGACAAAAAAGTATTTGCATGACTTTGCATACAGCAGCGCCTCGCAGACGCGTATGTGGCCTCGGTCTGGTTTCAACATGGCCGTGCTGTGAATAGTGTGAATAGTGTATGGGTTGTTTGTTGCTGCTTTGCATCCTAGCAACATCTAAGGTCATATCAAGACTAGGATACCGACTTGTTTCAGTGCACACTCATGGTGACTTTTTAGTGCTGCCCCACTGGGCGACCAGGCCACCAGCACCATGACCTAATATGCCACTCAGTCACATTATCCTGACACTGAGACAACCAGTCATTGCCCTATCCTATTAACGCTGAGTACTGTTATGTATTGTACCCGGCTGGGGCGCCGGGCACCAGCGAGCGCTGCGAGGTACCAGTGTAGCAGCGGTACCAGTGTAGCAGCGGTTGAGATAAATAAAGCATTGAGTAACTAGACGTCGACACGTGCAGTTGTGTTACACTCTTTCCATCACATGGTGTCAGAGGCGGAACCTTTGGCGGGCATGTCGTTACCAGGATTGAAGGCTCCCGGGCCGTTGAGCTTGGAGGACAACTTGTCTGCAAATTGGAAGACGTGGATTCACGCTTTCAACATATACGCTACCGCTGCAGGAGTACAGAGCCGAAGTGAAAAGGTTCAATGTTGCGTGTTCCTGCACGTGGCCGGTGCAGAGGCACAAAAAGTGCATCAGGCTATGAGATTCGCCGCAGGAGAAGTTGACAAACTTCGGCCGTTGAAGGAAGCATTCAGAGAATACTGCGAGGGTAAAACGAACATTACCGTGACTCGTTACAAGTTCAATACCTTCAACCAAGGCCAGGAAAGCATGGACACGTATGTGCGGGAGCTGAGACATCGCGTAGGTCAGTGTGAGTACGGCGAGTTGGAAGAATCGTTGTTATGTGACAGGCTCGTCAGTGGCATAAAGTGTGACAAACTAAGAGATCGGTTGCTCCAGACGCCTAAACTGACTTTGAGAGGATGTGAGGAGATGTGTCGCATGAGTGAACATCATACTAAACAGCTCTCCAGTGGTACCGTCGAGTGTGCTTTGGATTCGTTACGGCAGCGGGAGCCGGGCCGACCGGCGGCACGGGCGGCGTCAACACAGCGGCCGAGAGACGGACGGCCGGCAGCAGGTGCCAGCCGTGAGTACCGAGGCAAGCCTGGCGTCGCTCAGGTCAAGTGTAGCTGGTGTGGATATGCGCATCGGCGGGACCGTGAGGCATGCCCCGCCAAAGGCAAGGCGTGCGACGTGTGCAGTAAAATTGGACATTTTGCAAAAGTGTGTCGGAGCAAAATGACATCAGTAAATGAGATTGCGCTTGACGACGATGAGGGCTGGGATGACGAGCAGGCCGAGACCAAAACCGATTTGTTTGTGGGAGCAGTATCAACAGATCGGGAGGGCGACGCCGAGTTGTGGTACGCGACCATACCTGTGGATGGGTTTGAAGTGCATTTCAAACTTGACACAGGGTCCGAGGCCAACATCATTCCAGTAGGACTATTCAAGCGGATGAAATCTGCGGAGATGTCGAAATCGCAGTGCCGGTTGGTGACGTATTCGGGGCAGCGGATAAAGCCACTGGGTGAGACGAATCTTCAAGTGCGTGGCCAGTGGCTACGTTTCCAGATCACGGACATGGGATGTCCGATTCTGGGAAAGGACGCTTGCGTACGGATGCGCATACTGTCCTGCATTGATAGTGTGCAGAAGGAGGCGACCGACAACAAGTGCGACAGTGCCCACAGGCAAGCTACGGACATGGTAACTAAATTTCATGATGTATTTAGTGGTTTGGGCACTATTAAAGTGGAGGCAAAAATTCATGTAGATGACACTGTGCCGCCAGTAGTGGATCCTCCCAGACGAGTGCCTCATGCTATTGATGATAAAGTACGAAGCGAACTTGATAGAATGCTTGAGCTAGGTGTGATCGTTGAGGAGACTGAGCCAACCCCATGGGTGAATTCGATCACGATAGTAAAAAAGAATGATAAAATCCGCATTTGTTTAGATCCAACTAAACTTAACAAAGCTATTAAGCGGGGGCCATATCCTACTAGAACGATTGAGGAGGTCGTTGCCAAGCTAGACGCTGCTAAGTATTTTTCGGTGGTAGACGCGAAAAGTGGATATTGGCAAATTCAGCTCGATACTGACAGTTCAAAGTTGTGTACGTTCAACACGCCGTGGGGCCGTTTTCGGTACACTAGGTTGCCGTTCGGGATAAAAACCGCCTGCGACATATTCATAAACGAGATGAACAGAATTCTGCATGACTTAAAGGGCGTCAATGTAATAACTGATGATATTCTTGTATATGGTAACTCACTGCATGAACATAATGAAAATTTGAAAGCAGTTCTCGAGCGCACGAGAAAAGTAAATTTGCGCTTAAACCCAGCTAAATCGAATATATGTAAGCAGAGTGTTGAATATGTAGGTCATGTAATTTCTGAACACGGTATTACGCCTAACAAGGAAAGAGTGCAAGCCATTACTGACATGCCCACACCCACAGATAAGCAATCCGTTCAACGGTTTCTCGGAATGATAGCATATGTTGCGAAATTTCTTCCCAATCTGGCGGAGATCACTAAACCCTTACGCGTATTAACTAACAAAGAGACCGCTTGGCACTGGGAAGCCGAGCAAGTAAAGGCATTTGAAATGTTAAAAAGAATGATAACACGGGCTCCCGTTCTCCATTTCTATGATGTGAACAAAGTAATCACTCTACAAGTAGATGCGTCCAAGTCGGGACTCGGCGCAGCTTTGATGCAGGAAGGGCATCCGATTGCCATGGCTTCTAAGGCTCTGGATGCTACACAAAGTAGCTATGCTGTGATTGAGAAAGAGCTTTTGGCCATATGCTTTGGGTGCACTAAATTTCACAATTACATTTTTGGCAAGAAAGTACGCATTGAAACGGATCATAAGCCTTTGGTATCAATTGTAGATAAGCCTCTCCATCAATTGTCGGCCCGTATGCAAAGCATGCGGATGCGTCTGCAAAACTATGATCTAGAGTTGGTACATATCAAAGGATGTAATATGTTCGTTGCAGACGCCCTCTCCCGAGACCACAGCACCAAGACCGGACCCGGCGACCTGTTTGACAACGAGATAAGCGTGGCAGCGATAGGGGTCGTGCAGGGGTGTATGCAGCAGATCAGATCTGAAACGGGACGGGATACTGAGTTGATTGGGGTGGCCGACATGGTTGACAATGGGTGGCCGGAAGATAAACATAAAGTGCCAGCCGTAGCACTACCATACCACACATTCCGGCACGAAATTACAAGGCAAGGGGATGTGTTGCTGAAAGGTAGTCATATAATCATACCAAAGCAAGTGCGAAAATCAGTGCTTGACAAGCTACACGAGACCCATCAGGGTATCATGAAAAGTAAAACATTAGCGAGAGAACATGTGTTTTGGCCAGGGATGCAGACTCAGTTGGAAGATTTGATTCAGAGGTGTAGTTTATGCCAGCAGTATAGAAACAGGCAACATAAGGAACCATTGCAACCCCATGACATACCATGCATTCCATATAACAAGGTAGGAGCTGATTTATTTCAGTTAGGGGACCAGCATTACTTAATATTGGTTGACTATTTTTCCAAATATCCGGAAGTAGTAGAGTTGCAAACTACCACTAGCAAGGCAGTTATAGGCATGATGAAACAGGTGTTTGGCAGACACGGTATTCCAGCGGTAGTGGTTTCTGATAATGGACCACAGTTTGCAAGCGTAGAATATAGGGAATTTGCAGCTGAATATGATTTTCAGGTTGTATTTTCCAGCCCGCATTATCCGCAAAGCAATGGTCAAGCGGAGCGACACATCCAGACAGTCAAAACTATGATGAAAAAGGCCAGAAAAGAATCAAAAGATTATAATCTAGCATTGCTCAACTTCCGGAACACTCCGGTAATAGGCTTGGATGCCTCACCGGCTCAATTATTAATGAGTCGGAAACTTAGATCGAAACTACCAATATTGGGCACACATCTAAAGGCCAAGACAGTAACTATAAGACACAGACAAATACAGAAAGTACAAGCTACCCAGAAGGGATTCTATGACCGACACGCAGGACGACCGTACAGACAACTACAGGCAGGGGAGCAGGTACAATACCTGACACACAAGGGAGATTGGGCACCTGGGGTTGTCGTAAAAGAGAAGGGGAAAGACTCAGGTAGCTATGGGATATTGAATAGCAAAGGACTCACAGTAAAAAGAAATAGAAAACACATTTTTCCGACACGTGGGAACGTGAGTCCGATTCGTCAGGGTATCAACACGCCTGTGCCACAGTCTGATAGCGGTAATGGAAAAACCGAAACACAGTCCACGCCATATCGCACTCGGCGTGGAAGAGAGATTAGGCCGGTGGAAAGGCTAGGCTATCGCTAGTGGACTTAAAGTTCGACATGCTTATCAGCAAGCTGTCGGGTTTAAGACCAATTAAAAGGCTGAGAAACAAATTGAAGGAGTAGGGTAAGTTCTGTAGTCAGATAAGTTAATCAGTAGTATGTGGAACCGGTCCAGATAAGGGCAGTGCCGAACTGGGAACTCGGGGTGAACTCTATTCTGAGAGAATACATCTGTTGTCTCAGAAATTGTTTGACGGTATGTGCATGCGGGAATGAAAACTCACCCGAGTGCCTGATAAATGCTGCCCATTGACTATTTGTGCAAGTTATAAACTGACACATATATGTATATTGCATTGTGTTTTTGTTGTTTTTGTTGTTTGTGTATCGGTATACTTAAACTGTAGTTTTTTTTTTCTCGTTTTTTTTTTCACACAAAGAGGAGATAAGAGTGTGTACGTGTGATTTGACGCAATGGACAAAAGGCGGTTTTGAGAACTGCGCGTCAACATAGTCCAAGGACGAGTATGGTAAATACAAAGGACTCATTGGGTGATTATCACCGTGTTAAACCGTACATGCCATTTGTGTTTATTCCAGCTCCATCTTATATTGTTTATAAAAGGAAACACTAGGACTGAACTCTGAGGCACGAGGGTTAAAATCCCAGCGGTGCGAGGCGGACGCATTGGGTGATTGTCACCGTGTTAAGCCGTACATGCCATTTGTGTTTATTCAAGTTCATCTTATATTGTTTATAAAAAGGGAGATGTTATGTATTGTACCCGGCTGGGGCGCCGGGCACCAGCGAGCGCTGCGAGGTACCAGTGTAGCAGCGGTTGAGATAAATAAAGCATTGAGTAACTAGACGTCGACACGTGCAGTTGTGTTACACTCTTTCCATCACAAGTACCAAGGGATGGCAGACGGGATGGCCGTGTTGGTAGATGATGGGATCATAGGTTTGAATCCTTGTCGTGTCGACCAGACGGGATGGCCGAATGAGTTAGAGCATCCGTCTCCCGTGCTGGTAGATCGTGGGGTCGTGGGTTCGAGTCCCGGTCGAGTCAAACCAATGACTTTAAAATTGATACTTGTCGGTTCCTAGCCAGGCGCTCGGCATTATTAGGATAGGGCAAGGACTGGTGTGCTCAGTGTTAGGATAATGTGACTGAGTGGGATACCAGGTCATGGTGCCAGCGGCCTGGTTTCCCAGTGGGACAGCACTATAAAGTCGCCATGAGTGCGCACTGTCACAAGTCGGTACCCGTCCTGCATGACCTTAGATGTTGCTAGGACATAAAACAACAACAAACAAACAAATATTGAATCCTTGTCGAGTGAAACCAATGACTTAAAAAGTCATACTTGTCGCTTCCTAGCCAGGCGCTCGGCATTATTAGGATAAGGTAAGGAGCAGTGGAATGAGGAAGACCAATCATCCGCGATTGAAATTTCCCGTGCTTAAACAACTAATGTACCAAAAGGAAAAAAAAAGCTTGGAAGCGACAAGTATCAATTTTGTTAGTCATTTCTTTGACTCGACCGGGAATTGAACTCCTGATCTCCCGCACGTCAGGCCTGCACTCTACCGATTCGGTCACCGCGTCCGGTAGGAGGGGTAGCAAGTAAAATAGTTATTGCTGATTCTGTGTATTAAGTATGTTAGCAATACGACATGTATTTAATCTAAAGGGACTGTCACACTACGACGTATGGTATTAGCGTATACCGATGTATGCGATTTTCGACCAACACATCGGCATATGGTGTCATAGGTTACGTATATGTTGGGCATACGTCGAGTATGCTCGGGATATGGCGTCATAGGTCGGCGTAGGTTGAGCCGCTAAAAGATTTGTTGTGCATGTTCAAAATTTTCAACGTATGCCGCCGTATGGCTCATATGTTTCTCATACACTTGGCATACACTCGGTTCTGTAAAAGGGATGTCACACTACGACATATAGCCATAGCGTATGCCAACGTATGTCATTTTCGACCAACACGTTGGCGTATGGCGTCATGCATTACGTATACATTGGGCATATGTCGGGTACATTTGGGATACGCCATTATACGTCGTCTTACGTTGGCGTGCGTCGAGGCTCCGAAACAATTTTTGTGCATGTTCAAAATTGTCAATGTGTGTCGACGTGTGGCTCATACGTTCCTCATATGCTACGTGTACGTTAGGGGTACATCGGCATACGTTAGGAGCATGTTAGGGATACGTCGGCGTACGCTACTCATATGCTGGACCTGTCACCTCCAACCATCAAAATACGTCCCAATACGCCGAGTATACGTGGTCATATGCTTTGCATACGTCGATATACGGTAGGGATACAGTAGACATATGCCAGCCATACGCTGCGCGTATACTTCATATGTTGCTGGGACACCCCGTGTTGCAAAAGGTTGGCCGTATGCCGACCTATTTTGATTTTCAAATAATTTCGACATGTTACGCATACGCCACCGCCATAAGTCGTAGTGTGACAGGGCCTTAACCCACAAAATGTATCCAAAATATGCTTGTATTGTTCTGTGTTCAAGTGGAAATTTGCATATCGACACCATGTATCTATCCTACCTTTTTTAAAAACCTTTTTCATTTTTGCTGAACTGTAACAATAAAATTTTGTTTGAACTTGGTGTGTGTTAAACAGATGTATGTGGATGTGTGTTAACATGATGATACAGTATAATCCCATTAAACCAAACTTGAAGGGACCTTAGAAATTTGCTTGGATTAACCGAAGATTGGTTTAACCAAGCTTTGGTTTTGGCTTTGACATTGAGTAAGCATGTATTGCACATATAATATACAATGTATGTGGACACTTTGATTATTGTTTGTTATGTATAGACAGTATAACCCCGTTAAACCAAGCTCGGTTAAACCAAACGATCAGTTAATCCAAAAATAAGTTGGCGGCCCTGCAAAATACGACCATTTATCATATAAAAAAGTTGGTGGGGTCTCAGATGACCTTATATTATATATAACCACATGAAAGTTTAGTTTAACCATACCGGAGTGGCCTGGGGTCCGACAATTTTGTCTGGATTAACCGATAATTTGGATTAACCGACTTTGGTTTAACCAACATTTTTTATATGATAAATGGTAGTATTTTGCCAGGCTGCCAACAAAAGTTAGGATTTACCGATC
Source organism: Branchipolynoe longqiensis (assembly GCA_030323885.1). Taxonomy (NCBI): domain Eukaryota; kingdom Metazoa; phylum Annelida; class Polychaeta; order Phyllodocida; family Polynoidae; genus Branchipolynoe; species Branchipolynoe longqiensis. The sequence goes on along the minus strand of CM059203.1, from coordinate 32,051,271 downwards.
ATTTGGTTTAACCGAGATGGTTTAACGGGGTTATACTGAACATGGTTAATTTTAACGTTATTGGTAGATTTGTATAAGGATCAAAATCAAAAAGCAAATCCTCTTTTAAAAAAAAAATCAAATTAATCTGATATGTTTTGATTTAGAATATTTCCACAATTAAAGCTGCATATATTCCGACAAAAGAATCCTAAGAACCCCTGACCTTCCCCACGGAAAGCGAATGCTCTTTTTCATTAAGCCATCGCGTCTGGTTATATGACCTTATGCCTGGTACACACCTACCGTATACGATTCGCGTACTAAAACTCGCGACCCGACCTGACCCGCTTAAAACTGAAAACGGGCCGATTCATTTTTCGAATCGCAAATCGCAATCGTAATCGGTCCGTTTTAGCCCTAAAACTGAGTTTTTAGTCGCGAATCGCAATCGCTAGGTATGCGCGGGGAGCGCACACCTACCGATTTTTGTGCGTGAAACGGGCAGTTTTAGATCGTATACGGTAGGTGGGTGCGCCCAAACGGTAGGTGTGTACTAGGTATTAGTTGTTGCCATACTGTAAAACTCCAGCAAGCAAACTTTAGTATTACTCAAAGTGATCAGGAGTAACACCAGCGTGAAGGAACAATAACCCCCCCCCCCCCAAGCCCCCACACACAACTCCCAAAATAGTTCCTCGTCCTGGCTGCAATATTATATAGCAATATTACTACACATGCCCGTTTATTTGTTTGTTTATTGGTCTTTTATGTCCTAGCAACATCTAAGGTCATATCAGGACCGGTACCGACTTGCGACAGTCCGCACTAATGGGGACTTTATAGTGCTCCCCTACAGGGAGACCAGGCCACCAGCACCGTGACCTGATATCCCACTCAGTCACATTATCCTGACACTGAACCAACCAGTCCTTGCCCTATCCTAATAATGTCAAGTGCCTGGCTAGGAATCGACAAGTATCAATTTTTAAGTTATTGGTTTGACTCGACCAGGGTTTGAACCCACAATCCCATGGGATACAGAGACCAGACGGGATGGCCGAATGAGTTTGAGCGTCCGTCTCCCGTGTTGGTAGATTGTGGGGTCGTGGGTTCGAACCCTGGTTGAGTCAAACTGATGACTTTAAAAATTGATACTTGTCGCTTCCTAGCCAGCCGCTCGGCATTATTAGGATAGGGCAAGGACTGGTTGGCTCAGTGTCAGGATAATGTGACTGAGTGGGATATCAGGTCATTGTGCTGGCAGCCTGGTCTAGTGGGGCAGCACTATAAAGTCGCCATGAGTGCGCACGCACTGTCACAAGTCGGTACCCGTCCTGATATGATCTTAGATGTTGCTAGGAAGTAAAACAACAAAGAAACATGGGATACAGGGCGGTAGGTACTGGGAGGAAGGGGGGTAGATACCCCCCCCCCCCTTCCCCTAATTAAAGAATAGACGAGATCACTGTTCCGACTGCACATGCGCTGAAAACGGCGTTGGCAGCAAAGCAAGGGCCCATTGAGTTTACCGGTACGCATAGGGAAAAACTTCGATTTTATTCAAAATTAATAAAAATGCATAACAATTTCGCACAAACATGGATGGATGCAATATAATAATATAATGTATATGTCTAAGACACAACTCTCCATAATTAAGCACTTTGAGGTAAGAAACATACAATTTCAGTCACTTTACAGGCTGATGTTTACATCACCATTGACTAGACATAAGTCATTCTTGTTCTAAATATTAAAATGTCAAATGTGTCAACAAAAACTTGTTTCAAAGAAATATATGACCAATGCCTCATTAACCTTACCCATTTGCTAGCCCAACACATGTTATTAACCATAGGATATAAATAAAAACATGAATAAAGTGAGTAAAACTGACTCTGGCTATGGCTCTAACACTAGTTGATTTCCCAGATTGTTCTCAATCTAAATGCAGATGGTATAAGATGTGTTGATTAGATTGATGTAAATGCAATGCTAGATTAAAGATTAACATCTTAATTTATTATATATATTTTTTTAGTTGGTATTCTATGTTTCAAACAAGGGCTGAGATGAGCTGAAACTAGCACATTTCATAGCTGCCCCCGGTGTATTAGCATGTGCCATGTGCTTTGCAGGGGTTTGTTTATCTTCCACACATATAGTGATATAGTGATTGGTAGACAGGAAGTGTGAACACTTATCCCACAATGCACCGCACGGCTGGAATGGCGATGTAGTCTATACCACCCTCCCGTATGCAACCTCCATGAAATGGCTAGAAATGGCATTTCAGAGCCTCTCGATTAAAACAATAATCGTTGCAGGGGCGGGGGGGGGGTGTTATTCCCAGACACTGCTTCCCCACTGGGAGATCAGACCACTGGCACCATGACCCGATATCCCACTCAGTCACATTATCCTGACATTGAGCTAACCAGTGTTTGTCCTATCCTATTAATGCTGAGTGCCAGGCTAGATTGTGGTAAGTTTCAATTTTATAAGTCATTGGTTTGACTCGGCTGGGATTTGAACTCGAGACCTTCTGCACAGGAAGCCTGAGCTCTACTGAGAATCGGACGTAGTGGCTCAATTGGTAGAGCGCAGCCTTCCTGTGCGGAAGGTCCGGATTTTCGAGTCCCGGTCAAGTCAAACCAATGATTTACAAAATGGATACTTGTCGCTACCTAGCCTGGCGCTTGGCATTAATAGGATAGGGCAAGGACTGGTTAGCTCAGTATCAGGATAATCTGACTGAGTGGGAAATTGGGTTGTACTGCTGGTGACCTGGTCTCCCAGTGGGGCAGCAGTATAAAGCCACTATGAGTGTGCGCTGTCACGAGTTGGTATGCCTACCTGTTCTGATATGATCATTGATGTTGCGAGGATATCAAACTCCAAACTCCAAACTTCTTACACCCTCCTTACCCACCCGGCTTGTCGGAGGTGAGAGGCCGGCCTCAGACCCCGCCTGTCCCGGCCCCCGTCCCCTCCTCATCCCGTCACCGTACCCGGCCTCAGTCCCCGCCTCACCCCGTACCCGGCCTCCTCAGACCCCGCATGTCCCGGCCCCCGTCCCCTCCTCATCCCGTCACCGTACCCGGCCTCAGTCCCCGCCTCACCCCGTACCCGGCCTCCTCAGACCCCGCATGTCCGGGCCCCCGTCCCCTCCTCATCCCGTCACCGTACCCGGCCTCAGTCCCTGCCTCACCCCATACCCGGCCTCCTCAGACCCCGCATGTCCCGGCCCCCGTCCCCTCCTCATCCCGTCACCGTACCCGGCCTCAGTCCCCGCCTCACCCCGTACCCGGCCTCCTCAGACCCCGCCTGTCCCGGCCCCTGGCCCCTCCTCATCCCGTCACCGTACCCGGCCTCAGTCCCCGCCTCACCCCGTACCCGGCCTCCTCAGACCCCGCATGTCCCGGCCCCCGTGCCCTCCTCATCCCGTCACCGTACCCGGCCTCAGTCCCCGCCTCACCCCGTACCCGGCCTCCTCAGACCCCGCATGTCCCGGCCCCCGTCCCCTCCTCATCCCGTCACCGTACCCGGCCTCAGTCCCCGCCTCACCCCGTACCCGGCCTCCTCAGACCCCGCATGTCCCGGCCCCCGTCCCCTCCTCATCCCGTCACCGTACCCGGCCTCAGTCCCCGCCTCACCCCGTACCCGGCCTCCTCAGACCCCGCATGTCCCGGCCCCCGTCCCCTCCTCATCCCGTCACCGTACCCGGCCTCAGTCCCCGCCTCACCCCGTACCCGGCCTCCTCAGACCCCGCATGTCCCGGCCCCCGTCCCCTCCTCATCCCGTCACCGTACCCGGCCTCAGTCCCCGCCTCACCCCGTACCCGGCCTCCTCAGACCCTGCCTGTCCCGGCCCCCGTCCCCTCCTCATCCCGTCACCGTACCCGGCCTCAGTCCCCTCCTCATCCCGTACCCGGCCTCCTCAGACCCCACCTGTCCCGGCCCCCGTCCCCTCCTCATCCCGTCACCGTACCCGGCCTCAGTCCCCGCCTCACCCCGTACCCGGCCTCCTCAGACCCCGCATGTCCCGGCCCCCGTCCCCTCCTCATCCCGTCACCGTATCCGGCCTCAGTCCCCGCCTCACCCCGTACCCGGCCTCCTCAGACCCCGCATGTCCCGGCCCCCGTCCCCTCCTCATCCCGTCACCGTACCCGGCCTCAGTCCCCGCCTCACCCCGTACCCGGCCTCCTCAGACCCCGCATGTCCCGGCCCCCGTCCCCTCCTCATCCCGTCACCGTACCCAGCCCCGGCCCCCGCCTCACCCCGGCCCCGGCTCCTTCCCGCTCCCGGCCCCGCCTCTGATCCCGCCTTACCTCCGCTCTACAGGTGGTTCCGACCAGGTTGACTGACGTGTCCTCGTGTATGGCCAGGTGTGATGTCGCTTCTTAGTGTTTCGTTGCCCAACATTGCCTCGGAAGTGAATAACTGAAAGAGGTATGGCTAAGGTGCCTACTCGTGGCTCCTGTATGTCTGTGTGTCTGTGTGTCTGTTTGTCTGTGTGTCTGTGTGTCTGTGTGTCTGTGTGTCTGTGTGTCTGTGTGTGCTAAATAAAAGATTCTACCCGTACTACAGTACTACAGTAGCCTGAGTCTGAGCCTGAAGAGTCAGAGGTGAAGATTTGATCTATAACGATGTGTCTGTGTGTGTCTCTGGGTGTATCTGTGTGTCTGAGAGTCTGTATGTCTGCCTGTGTGTGTCTGAGTGTCTGTCGATCTGCCTGTGTGTATGTCTGTCTCTCTGTGCCTGTCTAAGTGTATGTCTGTGTGTGTGTCTCTGTGTGTGTTTGTGTGTATATGTGTGTATATATGTTTGTATATGTATGTCTGTGTGTCTGTCTGTGTCTCTCTGTGTCTGTCTGAGTGTCTGTGTGTCGTATGTGTGTATGTGTGTCTGTGTGTGTATGTGTGTCTGTTTGTGTGTCTGTTTGTGTGTCTGTTTGTGTGTCTATTTATGTGTCTGTGTGTCTCTCTTTGTCTGTCTGAGTGTATGTCTGTGTCTGTTTGAGTGTATGTCTGTGTGTGGCTGTGTGTCTATCTGTATGTGTGTCTGTCTGTCTGTCTATCCGTCTGTGCGTATCTCTGTGTCTGTCTGCGTGTATGTTTGTGTCTGTGTGTCTGTCTGTGTGTCTGTCTGTGTGTCTGTTTGTTTGTCTATCTGTGTGTCTCTCTGTGTTTGCCTGAGTGTATGTCTTTGTCTGTGTGTCTGTCTGTGTGTCTGCTGTCCACCCGCTTCTGCGACCAGCACACAGCTCACAGTCCACACCCTAGCAACCTACTTTGCTGACTGGTCGGCCAAATGTCGGGTTTGTTTACCTGGCCCCGATTCAGGGACCGTGGAGTCCCGTCCAATCAGAAGTGTGTCACGTGTGTCACGTGTGTCACGTGTGTGTGCGCGCGATGATGGTGGATTCATATATCTTTGTTTGTTTATTGTTGTTTTACGTCCTGGCAACATCTAAGGTCATATCAGGACGGGTACCGACTTGTGATAGTGCACACTCATGGTGACTTTATAGTGCTGTCCCACTGGGAAACCAGGCCGCCAGCACCATGACCTGATATCCCACTCAGTCGCATTATTCCGAGAGTCACATTATCCTGACACTGAGCCCAACTAGCACCTGCCCTATCCTATTAATGCCGAGACGCTGGCTAGGAAGCAACAAGTATACATTTTTAAGTCATTGGTTTGACTCGATCAGGGTTCGAACCCGTCTACCAGCATGGAAGACGGACCCTCTCACTCATTCGGCCATCCCGTCTGGTCATTGGATATATCTAGATAGTCTATACAGGCACATAGGTAGCGGGATTTCCCCCCTCCCCCACCCCCTAAGAAAACCATAATCCCCCACAAAAAAAACCTCCAGTATGTGTCCTCCATAAAATAGCCGGAAATGGCACTTTAGGGCTGCTAGATTTGTAAAAATCCTGAAGGGACTGGGGGGGGGGGGGGGAGGGGGAGCCCTCTCCACCCCCACCAAAGAACCCCCCCCCCAAAAAAAACCCCATAACCTCCCCCCCCCCAAAGAAAAACACCGCTCCAGTATGTGTCCTTCCTGAAATGGCTGGAAATGGCATTGTAGAGCCACTAGATAACAACTAATCCTGAAGGTGTAGGAGGGGGTGGGGTCGGGGGGAAGAGGGTCTATCCCCAGTGCCTCATTCTTTCGGCGCTAGTTCATTAACAGAATTTACCTACCTACCTACCCCACAATTCCCGCAGACATATCTAAGCAGTGAAAATGTTGTAAAACTTCTAGCTACGGCCCTGTGTGCGCGTGCGTGCGACGGTGTGAGAGCATCAGCGGTGTGTGTGTGTGTGTGTAAGTGCCAAGGGGCAAACAATCAAAAAGTAATATGCCCACAAACTTTGCAGAATTCACAAATATCGAGAACAACTTTATGAACTGAGATTTCTGGTCGTATTTGAATGCAGATTAAACCAATTAGTAGATACCTACTTGGGGTCCCTCATAGAACATATGCAATGCTCTTTACCCGTGTGTGTATAGTCCTCATATGTCAGTGTGTTACCCAGGTCCTCATAGTTACAGTACATATAGACAAGTATACACTAAGTCCTCATAAGTAGTCCTCACAAGTATAGCCATTTGCCAATTAAGATTACCAGAGAACCAGCTCAAGTTCCAGTATTTGTAAGGAGTGCATGGATAACTATCCTACTGACAAAGCAATTTCATGAAACTCAAGCCTGTAATACCATAAGAACTGATGGTCCTCATAAATGGGGTGCTGTGTTAAGGTCCTCACAACATATACCTATACAAGCATGGGTGTGTGGATGTGTGTGTGAGGGGACGGTGTGTGTGCATGTGTGTGAGTGCATATTTATGCCGGAGAACCAGCGTTGAAAGAGTATTTGGTTGGTTGTTGGAGTTTTACGTCCTGGCAACATTTAAGGTCATATCAGGATTGTTTGTTGTTTTACGCCCTAGCAACATCTAAGGTCATATCAGGACAGGTGCCGACTTGTGACCGTGCGCACTCATGGCGACTTTATAGTGCTGCACCACTGGGACACCCTCCTGCCAGCACAATGATCTGATATCCCACTCAGGCACATTATCCTGAGACTGAGCTAACCAGTCCTTGCCCTATCCTATTAATGCCGAGCGCCTGGCTAGGAAGCGACAAGTATGAATGTTGTAAGTCATTGGTTTGACTCAACTGGGAACCGAACTCCTGACCTTCTGCACATGAGGCCCGCGCTCTACCAATTAGGCCACCGCGCCCGGGCACGTTGAAAGAAACTGGGATTGTTGTGTTTATATAAATATGAGTAAACTAATAAAATCACTTGCCCATGTGTGTTGTGGCGTTTGGCAATGGCAGTGTCTGTGTGTGTGTGTGTGCTGGAGGGGACGGTGTGTTGTGCGTGTGTGAGCGACTGTGCTTAAGAATCTTTTTTAAATATTTTAAATATTTTTATTGAGGCTGCATCTATACTGTCCATAGCATATAAGCCCGGGTACCCAGGCTTATTTTCAATGCTGGCCAGTTGTAGTGTTGGTGTTATCTTACCACACAGTAGATGCTGATAAGTTTATTTGATTGCCTGCATTTCGGTAGCAGATAGATAATTGGTTGGTATGGTTAGTAGCCTATGTTAGTTTTTTTTGGATTTTCTTGGCATATATGTATTTAATTGTTCTACTCTTATTACTAGTTGCCAGGAGGTAAAACTCTACTCTTATTACTAGACTAGCCTACTCCTATTTACATATCATAGGCTTGTACATAGCTGTGTGGTGTGTTATCTGGCTACTTTTGGCATGGTTACCTTCCATTGGGCGTCCCACTGGTGGGCCGTGAATCTGTGGTGGGAAATTTAATGATTGATCGGTGTATGGTTAAAGTTGCATATTCTGCAACTTTATTTCATACAGTGTTTTCCTATAATTTTTTTTAGCTAAATATATTCGGGTGATTATTATAACTTGTTTTACTTCAGTATGAAGTAACTTTTACCTAAATGTCTAACTTTGAAGTAATAACCTTTATTTAAATGGTTAACTTTGAAATAACCTTTATTTAGATGGTTATGCCCCTGTCACACTATGATGTAACAGGCCAGCGAATGGGCAACGTAAAAATCACTTTTTTACGTCAAGATACGTCGAGATACGTCAAAATTCTCTGTTTCAGGGCCAAATTGGACATCAGTGCAATGTAGTGGATATAGTGGAAATGTCGGTCCAACGTGGTTGTAACGTGTTTCAACGAGTAAGAACGTAAACAACAAAAATGGCCCAACGTAAGGCTAACTAGTCGGCAGTGCATGCGGCGTCAGCCTATCGGAACCCTAGCATTGGCTTAGCGTAGGACTTGCGTAATTACACCCGCCCTAACATAGCTATGTGTGACTCTGATGTAATTTGTAATGTGAGTCAACGTCAGGCCTGCAAGTGAGCAGCGTCAGTCTAATCACAGTCCAGCATGCTCAGCGTAAGGACAGCGAGTGCTCAGACCCCGCCTGTTCCGGCCCCATCCCCTCCTCATGCTAACTTTATTTAAAATGGCTAACCCTGGAAATATTTGAAGCGCAAACACACACAATTAATGTTGACAAGCGCGTCAACATTCTGATATCATAGGCTTCATCAGTAACAGTTTCCAGTCTCTATTAATGTGGCTCAGTATTTCCTTCTATGCTGCAATAAATGCTTAAAGTTGCATAGTTTTTGTTTGTTGTTGTTTTACGTCCTAGCAACATCTAAGGTCATATCAGGACGGGTACCGACTTGTGACAGTGCGCACTCATGGCGACTTTATAGTGCTGTCCCACTGGGAAACCAGGCCGCCGGCACCATGACCTGGTATCCCACTCAGTCACATTATCCTGACACTGAGCACACCAGTCCTTGCCCTATCCTAATAATGCCGAGCGCCGGGCTAGGAAGCAACAAGTATCAATTTGAAAGTCATTGGTTTGACTCGACCGGGACTCGAACCCACGACCCCACGATCTACCAGCACGGAAGACGGATAAAGTTGCATAGTCTGATGGTTTTTAGTTTTTGCGATTTTCTTAGATAAATGCATTAGATTGATCATTGTGCATGTTATTCGTAACATGGGTAATTTACGAGTGGAAGCATAGAACCCGCCATTGAGTTAACTGGCAACGCTCCCGCCACCTACCAGCTAACCAATGAACTACCCCCACCCTGCTGGGCAGCTGGAGCCACCTAATGGGTCAAACCCAAACAATGTTATCCAAACGCTGGAGCCCCCGCCCCTTTCCCGCCAAAACGACACATGATACAAAATTCAAACTTTCAAACCCCTCCACAGTCCCACTCCTCCTGCCGCAGCCAAACAGCAAGGACCTCCACAACCTTTTCTTCACCCACCCACCCACACCTCAGATAACAGACTCACGGTTAGGGTTGAAGGTTCAAATCGGGCACTCATCAGGACCATAAACATTGACCGAGAGGAGGAAGAAGTCAGATCTTGTTGTTCTAGATGAAAAATAAAAACCAATGTATGGAACTGTCCGCCTCCGTCTTCGTCAATTATAATGTACTTTAGTTTAGTTTGAATTAACTTTGATTTCAAATGTCTAATGTAACTGTTCTTTTTAATGGCTAACGTAATCTCTTTATTTTAATTGGGTAACATAGCTTGTATTTTAGTTGGCTAACGTTGCAGATGTTCGAAGTGCAAACATGCTAAATTAATTTTGCAGTCCTTGGGGTGATATCCCTCGAGGAGATCGTGTCCCGCAGCACTATATTAACAGTGAAACCGGACAGATCCTGATATCAGTCCTGACCGCTATACCCAACGAACCCTGATGGTATATATCGAACACCCCCACACTGCCGCAATCAACTGGACAACTCCTGACTGCAATCTCGTTGCACCCCGGAGGTTCCCGAAGCTAAAAAAATTTAAAAGATTTTTAGTCTTAAGAACACGCCTTGGTCTTCAGGACAAGTGTCTCTCACTGCTTCTTTACCAATATTGTTCAAAATAATCTCACTCGGCACTGACGGTCGGCGGTGCTCTCCCGCACCGCTCGCAGGTTCAAGTCCGACGTGAATTTTCTCCACTTCAATATTGTTCAAAATATTCTCGGTTGCTGCCGATCGACAATGGGTACGGTTCGATCCTGGCGTGTCAATTCGTGCCACACCGGGCGATGTCCGCTCACCGTCCGTCCCTGTGCTTCGATCCTTGCTACACCGGCGTCGCTCGGTCCACTTCCTTATCGCACCCTCACCGTCTCGGTACTTTTATCTGTGCTACACCGGCGTCGCTCGGTCCACTTCCTTATCGCACCCACGTCTTCTCGGTACTTCTATCGGGGCTACACCAGCGTCGCTCGGTCCACGATTTACTGCACACTCACCGTCTCGGTACTTTTATCTGTGCTACACCGGCGTCGCTCGGCCCACGATTTATCGCACCCACGTCGTCTTGATACTTCTATCGGGGCTACACCGGCGTCGCTCGGTCCACGATTTACTGCACACTCACTGTCCCGGTGCATTTATCTGCGCTACACCGGGTGGTTCATATCAAGTCGTCGTGCAGCGTATATATGGACGTGCCTCACCGCCCCTGAGGTCAGCCACTTAACTCCCTTACCACTCACCACCCCCCTGCTACTATACTGGTCACCGTTGCCGTACTAATTCACTGTCTTTAGTAGCATTTACACCAATGTCTGTGGTTTTGACCTATCAGCAGGTGAGAGTGGAGAGGATCCTTCCCACTTAGCACTGACCTCCACACAATGTTCGTGTAAATCTTATCATATCAGCACCAAATGTCTGTGGAAATTATGCCCAACAGTGGCAATTATCAATAAAGTTTCCCAATCTCCTCTGGCTAACTTGGAGGCTCCCCGATGTCGGCGCCGTGTCCTCCTTATGGCCTGTAGGCTGTGTTATGGGGTTTCAGGTCCTAGCCACACTTCAGGTCGAAAAACAAAAATGTTTTTAATTTCCGACCAGTGCCGGGACAGAAACCACACAATGTTCGTGCACCTTTTTCCGTTGAGGTGGGTTGGGGTTTCTCGTCCCAGGCACCCCACAGGCACCGGGCGACCTGTATATGATAAAACACACAACTCCGTCGCCCATACGTCCTAATGGGAGGGAAAATTACACAATGTTCGTGCTGTGTCTTACCGTCACTACCAGGTCGTCGGCCTACGGTGGTTGCTCGTCCTAGCAACACTTCAGGTTCAACAAAAAATCATTTGTTCAAAATAATCTCTGACGTCCTAGCAACACTTCAGGTTCAACAACAAATTATTTGTTCAAAATAATCTCTGACGCCGCCGACTGACGGTGGGTGCCTGCGTCAGACCAGTCACCGCCCGGCATTAGTTCAGAGGGCGTCGGCTCCTATCGGCACAGTCACCACACAGCATTAACTGAGGTCGGGCTGTGTGTAATTGGACACGCTCCAGCGCCGCCTGAGGTCAACCGCTTAGTGAATGCTCACACAAAAATAAAAGTATTATTCAACTACCTCTGCATGGGCATTGACTCACTCAATGTTCGTGCACTCACTATCGGTAGCTCCGCTCAGTAGTTTTATGTTGATTTGTTGTGGTTTTACGTCCTAGCAACATCTATGTACTGGAACCCACCAACCATGTTGATATATAACCAACAACACACAAAAAAAATCACTCGATCACACTCGTTTGCCTGTATAGTCAATGTCTGTGGCAATCACCTCCGATCTGCTACAACGTGCCTATGTATATAACGACACACTGCCAGAAGCAAACAAAAATACAAAAAGTCAAAGTTTCAATGTTTTTGTCCAAAAAAAAAAAAATTCTCATATATGCACGATCTCGTGAATATATATATAATATTCAGGAATACATACAGACTACTGCTTTTTCCTCAAACCTCCACAGAACACCTCCACACAAGCAATGCAGGCACGTTTTGCTAATTGTTGTTCCTGTGGATCTGGGATTGTTTCAAGCAGCCCAGTCTTCTCTCGGGTGTGAGAACGCAGCACACGGGTGTTGTGACTCTCTGGGCTGAGTGGGGGTGGGGGCGGGCGTTTAATCGCCCCGGTGACAGCCCAACGATAGCCCAGCTCTCGCGTGGTATCAGGCGACGTCACGAGCCTGGTCGCGTCAGGCGAGGTCAGCAGCTGGGTCGTGTCAGGCGAATTCATGTCCCGTGAGTCATGGTTCTGTGCGCCAGGGGAGATGCCTCCCCCGGCCGCTGCGTGGGGTGGCGTGGGTGTGTGGGTGGCCGGTGGGTGGCGTGTGGGTGTGTGTGGGTGGCAGGTGGGTGGTGGCTGGCCGCCTCGGCGGCATCCCGCCTTATATCTCTCCACGCCGCTCTCACCTGGTCCGCCGTCTCCCCGGTGACGTCATTCCCCGCCGTGCGGGGGGAGGGTGCCGTAGTCGGGGGGAGGGTGGGCGGGGCATCGTCCAGTGCCCCGCCCCCTCGCCTGCACCCGCGTCGTGGGTCGACCTCCATCACCGGGTTGCGTTCCGGTTTGCTGGGCCTCACACGGTCAGGACCAGCATGCATCACCACCTGTTCAGGAAGCCGGGGAACAAAACACAGGCGAGACACACAAGTACCATTAACTGTCCCATTAGTCCGCCCTTCACTTCCACTCACATTCATACCACCTCCATTCCCAGTTCCGGTATCACTTCTGTCACCCTGCATCTCATCAGTATTCTCATTTGGTTTACTACCTCTATCACCACCTCGGCCTCTATCACCCTGACTCTCATTAGTGTCATCATCACCCTGCATTGTGGGTGGGGACTCTGCCCGTGGGAATGCTGCCCATCTCACCATTGGTGGGGGGTGCTTCTGCCGCCCCCTCATCATCATGCCATGAGTGCTGGGTGCACCTGGCCCCCCACCTGCCCTATGAGGACCCATCGGGTGTGGTAATTGTCCTTGGAATTGCCTCTCGGGCAATTGACAATTCCCATTCCCATCCAATGACTCCCCACCTGTGCTTTGCCCTTCATCTCGGGCTCTTAGTCTTTCTACTTCATTTCTGACTTTTTTATGCAATCTTTGCTTCTTTCTTTGGGCTCTGGTCAACCTGGAATTAATCAAATCCCATTCCATTTCCCCATCTGCCAACTTGACTTGGTCTCTATTCACTACCCTTTTTCTATTTTCAGGGCCCACCACAGTAACCCCTTCACTGTTAATTGCTCTGGCTGTATTATTAGGATGTCTGTCCAACTGCAAATAAGCTGGTGAAATATAGTATACTACCCCTGCCATACTAGCACATGTAGCTTCTCTACCCAACCATTTGTGCTCCTTCCCATTCAGGATAATACTCATATCCGTGTAGGACAGCACGGCGTCACACCGCTGCAGGACATCGGTCCCTATCAGGATATCATGCTGCAATTCTTCTACTACACAAAACTCACACTCAACTCCCCCTAGAGTGACCTTCCCCACTCCCCTTGTAGGAATCACATGTCCTGAAAGTGAGTGAAGCTTCAATCCCTGCCTGAGCTTACCTCTGGCATAACCTCTCAATTTAAGAGCATTGTATACTTTATTCTTTATCATACTTTTACTGGCACCAGTATCAATTAGACCTGAATATGAAATTCCACCAAATTTCATCTTGATACATGGTCTTCGATCTGGTGCCTCACCTATTTTTTCTACTGCACAGGACCTGATTTCACTGTAAGTGTAACAGTCAGCCACACTTGCCTGCACCTTCTCCTCATGGGTAGCCACATAATCATGGTGGTAGTCATGTGCACAATAACTACACCTGCCTCTATCTCTCCCAGGACCCTGGAAAGCCTGTCGAGGGGCGCGCCCCACTCTTTGACGTGGCGCCCTCCTTCTCTCACCTCTATTTACAGGATTATTTGTGGGCAGTGTTGGTGCAGTCTGCACCACTACTGTAGATGGTGGTGCCGGTGCAATTGCCAACTGGGCTGCCTGTACTGGCCGCTCAGTGCGCTCTGCCACCAATTTCCGGAGGCTTTTTATCTCCCCCTGGAGCATTTTAAATGCAGCACTATCTGCCCAGCATCTGCCCTGGTGTGGGCCTCCATGGCTCCGACCTCCATGGGTTCCTCCATCCTATGGGCCCCAGTCATCCTTCCCCCTGGACCGGCCAGTCCTTCTTCGTTCTCCCTGGCTACTGACATGGCTGTTTCCAGACTCACTGCCCTGGCCAGGCGTACATTCAGCCTGACCACTGGCTCAATCAATGAATCTTCAAACTTTTTAATCACCATGCCCTGAACTGCCCCCAGCCTGAGTAGCCCTTTCTCTGGCCATGCCCTCTGCACTGCTGTACTGTATCGCATACAGTATGCCGACATTAGCTCCCCTTTCTCCTGTTTGAGTGAGAATACTATGTCTATTAGTGCAGTGGCTTCCCTGGCTGTTAAGAACAGCCCAACCAGACGTTCCCGGACCGCCTCCCAGGAGCTTTGTGCATCATCCTCATAAACTGAGTAGATCACTTCATGTAGGTTGCCCTTGGAATGACTAAGTGCAAATTTCACTACATCTGCGCCCTTTGCCTCTGACACTCTACCTGCCCTGCCTACCTGCTCTACCCATGTCCTCAAGGCCCCCAGATCCGACCCATCCACAGTGGCTATCTGTCTTCCCTGGTCCTTTAGATCCCGTACTGCTCTCTCCTCTATTTTTACTAGATCCCTACTTAATGCTAGGTGCTCCTGTCTGACTGCTCTCTCCTCTGCAGCCCTGGCCTGCTCCTGGCTAGGTCCAGCCCCCTGCTCCCTGTTTTGTCTGAGCACCCTTGCCTGGGCTTCCAACTGCCCTGCTGCATATTTGGTTAAATATACAAGCCGGTCCCCATCTGTGGGTATCTCCCCTGCGGCTACCCCAAGTGTAAACCAGTCCTCAAACCCCCTAGTCAACTCAACTTCTGCCATTGTGATAGCTGTACTGTTATCTGGCACAATACCTCCTTCTATCTTCTGCTATATATTACAATATAATATATATCAACCACCTATATCAACAATGAAAATATTATCAATGTACAGTCATACAATACCTATCCCTGCACATCAAAACCACTCTACTCTCAATTCAAACACCCGACAATTTCTAAAACACCCGACAGATTCCTGTCTGCTGGGGGTCGTCTCAGGTCACAGGCACTTGGACACACCCCCTAATTACTCCCCTACACACACAGGGCCCTGCCGGCGCGTCGCCGCTGCATGCGGCTTCCCTCACACACACACACACCCTGCCGGTCTCTACACCGACGGTGGGTGGTGTAATTGCTGGGTACCACCCCTACACACACACACACAGTCAGGGTGGGTCGGGTCGCTGTAATTGGCTACAACCCCCACTCACTTTTAAGGCTGCATACTCTATTGAAAAACACACAATTCTCAAAACCAACACCTATCTAGGCTTGATTTTTCACCTCTGTATGCTAGATACCTGTGCACCTACCACTCTGTCGTCATCATCTGAAATCCACTACCCAGTCAATTCGATAGAGCCTATTCTCTGCAGTGACAGAATTACAACTATCGGAGTATGCCCCTTTAATTTAGGGTGGGTGCACCTCGCTGCTGGGTGCACTCTCTCCTTTCTCCCCCACACCCAAGCACACACAGTGGGTGCGCGCTATGCTGCGTGCGACCTCTCAGCTCACCCACACACACACAGTCCCTTTGAGTCCTGCTGGGCCTGTATGCACCAATCGGTGATAGGCTTAGCCGGGGCTAAGGCGCTAGCCGCGGATAGCTACCACGGGGTAGAGGCGTTGTGGAGAGCTGTGTCAATCGGTATTCACCAATCTGCTAGCCGTTGCGGATAGCTAACCGTGACCTAATTTTGTGAGTTGGGGAATCCCCTTGAGCCGGTATCGGCGAGCACCCTTATCGCATAACGTTCTCGCTCAGAACCAGCGGAAAGCAGGACGCACGACTCAATCTGGATTCGCTGTGGTGTTATTTCTTTCCATTATTCCGTTTTGTGACCAACTACCTCTGTCTTCATACCGTTTGTGAGTTTCTATTTACATTAGTGCCATCTTCACTAATCCATACATCCTTATCGACAAGCATGGCTTCTCAAAGCGACTCTGTTTGTTCGAACAAACGAGCGCGCAAAGCCAACTATAGTGACGTTGAGGTGCGAGTAATGTTGGAGGAAATTATGAGTGCACGATCTGTTTTGTTCGGCTCTTTCAACGATCAAATCAGCATGCAAGACAAAACCAAGGCTTGGGAGCGGGTGACCCTGGCCGTCAATTCGTGTGGTGTTGCCAAGCGTTCCAGACTCGAGGTGAAGGAGAAATGGAAAACTATCAAATCCGACGTGATAGGGCGCCAGAGAAGGGTGCTCCGAACTGGTTTGTTACTAAATCAAACTCGTATACAGGCACATACAGACTTGCTACAGACGCAGCAGAGGCGTGAGATGCTAGAAATAGCTCGTCTACAGAAAGATTTGGGCATTACCAAATGAGTAGTCATGTTAGGTATGTGTAAAGTTAGGCCAGTCCAAACGTCACAAACTTATTTTTCATAGGAATATTTTCGTACCTTTTATATTAATGGAAGCAACATAAAGTTTTCTCTGGCAAATTGCAGTTTTATATAACAAAAGACAACTATACTATATTACTATACTAATATATTTCCCATAATATTTTCCCTCTTAACACAGAAAATACTAGTGCTCAGCAACTGATGCCATAGAAGACATGTACACTTTGTTGTCTGTTTTTAATGGTAGCTGATATACCGACTAATTTGGGTGATTGTTTGTTGTTTTTTTACGTCCTAGAAACATCTAAGGTCATACTAATTTGTGTGTAAATAAACCAAGTGATGAACCAATATTCGTTTTTATTCTCGTGTTACTTTATATGCTTGTTGCTTACATTGACACAGCTTTATGCAAAAAACGTGTTGACAAGTCTCTGTCGGGCAGCTTTGCCAACTGCGATACGAACCCTCTCCGACCGGTCATAGTTATCTGGACGAGCCTGGATCGGAGCGTCAGCCTGTTCCTCATAGTGTGCTGCATCATCACCCTCGGAATCATTATCTGATTCTGTGTCTGATGGATCTTTGAGGTTAAGCTTTCTGGCGCGGTTGTGGAGGATGATGCAGGCGGTGATGACGTTGCAAGCCCTAACAGGGTGCAAACGGAGCCTACGCAGACAATGCCAACGCCTCTTTAAAACTCCAATAGCCCTCACAACTAGTGTTCTAGCAGATTTGTGGTGGACGTTATAGGCCAGTTCCTGCGCATTGTTAGGGTTGGCGATAGGCGTTAGTAACCAATCACGCATCATGTAGCCGCTATCCCCAAGTAGCAGACCTTGCACAGGTTTAGCTCCGTCCGTCTCAAACGCGTCAAAGAGGTCTGATTCCCGTAGGATACGTGAATCATGTACACTACCTGGCCAACGGACGATGCAGTCTATGAAGACCAGTTCGCTGTCACAGATCACCTTAGATGATCAAGATGACCAAGAAAAAAGAGAGTGGATTTTAAGTAGGTAAGCAGTCTATGGGCAGTACGAGTAGGTGGTTGGTGTCAATTAGATGTATCTAAAAACAAGCCCGATATAATCTGTGTCACTGTAAATTATTCCAAAGCGATTTTGTTCCCCTAAACTACATACTCGGTGTGCCATGACCATCACAAAAACAAATAGAATAGAAATTGAATACAAAATATATGAAGACACATATATTCATATAGGATAGGCTGAAGGAATATATTTAGCACTACACGAGTCGGTGTCCCAAGATAAGTAAGTACAAGAGCAACACTAAATGATCGTATACACTGAGAGTTTAGGGAACTGAAAAACATACCTGAACATTGATCGAGTGGTAGTTCTTGCGGTTGACGTACTCATGTTCGTATTCAGAGGGAGCTTCGATTCTTATCTGTGTGCCATCGATGCAGCCAAAAACGCCGGGGAATCCGTAGGTGTTGTAAATGTGCAATTTAGTCCTGTCTGCCTTTTCCTGAGTAGGCAAGTGAACATGAGCGTGTATTTGGCGTATCAGAGCATCCGTTACGCGATGAATTGTGCGTGAAACAGTTGATTGACTAATACCTACGAGCTCGCCACACACATCTTGGAACCCCCCTGTCGCGTAGAAGCGTAGAGTAATCAGTACTTGCATTAGCGGTGGCAATGCGCCCTGTCGCTGCCATATCGGTAAATCGTCTCGCACACTATCTTTTATTGCAAGTATATCATGCCGACGAAATCTGAACTTGCCGAATAGCTCCTGGTCGTCAAATTTTTCAAACGGATGGCTCCGATCTCGAATAATCTGATTTTTACGCAGTTGTCTGTGGTAAAAGCGTCTGATCAACACGACATCCATCTTGGAAAAGCGCACTAACCCAATCGGATAGGCCCTAAACAGACCTCGGAAGGTGGTTTAACTTAGCCGCGGTTAACTCATGCGGTTAGCGCTAACTCCGATTGGTGAATACCGAATTTTCACATTTAGCCGTATGGGGATACCTTAGCCGCGGTTAAGGCCCTACCCCCGATTGGTGCATACGGGCCCTGGCTGTTATGCAGACAGTGGGTTGTGTTACTACTGGGTACCCTCCTTATAGCCTAGTCAAAGGAGTGCGAATACTAATATTCTATTAGTTACAGCCCTCTCGCCACTCCTATTTACTAGCTACCTTGCTGTAGTATCCAGAAAATACGTTACTTTTCATTAAAATACGTTAATTTTACATTAAAATACTTTAATTTTCATTAAAATAGGTTAATTTTCATTAAAATACGTTAATTTTCATTAAAGTACGTTAATTTTCATTAAAATACGTTAATTTCCCTTAAAATACGTTAATTTTCATTAAAATACGTTAATTTACCAATAACATACGCTCATACCTTCACTCTCACACACACCTCGACACACACGCCTCAGAGCTTCCAAATTCATTACAAATAGCAGTACACAGTGTCTCACCCCGTATCGGCGCCCCAGCACCCAAAACAAGTGATAAAACAAAACTGAACCCTACCTGCTGGTCGCCCATGCGGTGTTCGCCCATGCGGTGTTCGCCCACGCGGTGTTCGCCCACGCGGTGTTCGCCGTCCATCATCGGTGTGTCTGTCATCGCCATCGCCTCACCGAGTTCTCGCGTCATCACGGGCGTCATCGCGGCACTCTTCACGTCACCACGGCACATCTCTTCAAGTTCTTCAGTCATCTCTGAGCATCGTCTCAGAATTCGTCGTGGTCGCCAGTTATAAAAACACGGGTCTCTGCCGCTGTGAGCACCCTATGTGATTACAATACTCTCCCCCTTCATTTCACCTGTGATGCAATTAGCCTGATCAATTTAACCATGTCTAGAAAGAGGAAGGAAAACTAGTCACAAGGATGAACAGTGAATAAGTTGTGCTTTATTGGCAGCAACTCCTGTCATCCCCCTTACATGTGACCTAGCACCTGTACTCCTCCTATACTGCCCACACTATGTCTCATAGTCACTTTAGCCTGTATGTTGAACCAGTGCCTACAACCCATGGGACAGGAGTCCTATGGCTGTGGATACACTCAATTAGAATAGCTGAATTTTGATAGCATCAGACAGAGTGTCTGGGGTCCTGCTCAGAAGTTGGTCTGTCTCACTCAAGAGCCAGGATGAGAGTGATTCTCCTTCAGTGTGTCTGAAGCAAACTCATGAATAATTAATTAGCTGAGACTAGTGTGTGGGTCAGGATAGGCCAAGAGAGTCAGGTGACCAGACATTCCCCAACCAGCCAATGAGACACCTCCCCACAGACTGGGTGGGTGACCGCCCCATTAGGGGCTGTCACTCAAGCCATCTGCAGGTGGTGCACTCTATACATATGCTAATGAGGCTGGTGGGTCAGTCGGTGGTCTTGGGTGGACAGGATGTTGCAACAGTTACAGATTTATATATAGTAAAATCTTTCTTTTCCTCTTTTGTATTCTTTATGAACACCAAGAGAACATTTCAACCATCATGTACTGTTTCTTACAAAGGAACTCTTTTCATTAACTCCAAACATCATATATAACAGATAGTTTACTCTATTCAGCATCATGTACATTTCCATCAACTCCACTCTTAGTAGATAACATATAGTTTACCTCACTCAGTATCATGTACAATGGGAGTGGACTTTTGTTGACTTTAGTTTACTTTTAGTTTACATACTATCAGTCCCACTCCAGCATCCAAGAATAATAATGCTCTCTGCCAATATATAATTCTTAACCGAAAATCCGTATATTTTTACAATGTGGAGGGGGGGTGAGTGCTGAGGTATGTCATGTCTTGTTTGTTGGGGCTTTACATCCTGGCAACATATAACGTCATATTAGGGTACTGGCTTGTGACAGTGCACATTCATGGTGACTTTAAAGTGGTTGGTTGTTGGAATTTTACATCCTGGTAACATTTAAGGTCATATGAGGATGCCTACCGACTTGTGACAGTGCGCACTCATGGCGACTTCATAGTGCTGTCCCACTGAGAAATCAGGCCGCCAGCATAATTTGACAACACGACAAGGAATAGTATGGTAATTTATTAACATAATAAAATGGCATCAAATGTGAAGAGTAGAACAGGTCAATGTGGTTAGGTGATTTGCAATTAATGTATCAAAGTAATGTATTAATATGTGGGTGTTTACACCAAGGTCCAATCATGTAAGGAGAAATAGGTCAAGATAGTAATGCTAAGGTCAAGTGCAGTCAATGCAAGGGGTGAATGTTACATCAAGGTCAAATGGGTATAATATATTAGGTTAACATGATAGAAGTGTCAATGGGAGTCAATGAGATTGCAGAGAGTTATCATGGGGTCACTGGTAATGAGGTCAAAGTTCAAGTAATGGGGTCCTGAGGTCAAGAGTTCAATTCCCATGACCCTGGCACTCAACCAAATAGGTTTGAGAGTGCCTGGGTCGCGGTTCGGAAAGCAGCAGGTTTGACGTATGCTGTGATCGTGGCGGACTTCCAGTTGCTGAGAGCTCCCGAACGTCGGGAAGGGGCACACCGGCACGGCACAGGCCTGCGAGGCCCCCTTCAGAGGCTGTGTAGTGTGTATAGGTTGGGGTGATTATGGCCACCCTCAGTGCCGCGGTGGGTGTCTAGACAGTCAGTGGTTGACCGGTGATGGTTAGGAAGGCCGGGTCGTAGGAGGTCGTTTTAGTGGCGGATCTGTACTTCCGCCATGCGGTCACAGGGCAGCATGTGGACTTTGGGATGACAGGAAGCCTTATGGCGAACGCATCGGATCTGGAGCATGACATCTTGGTGGAGAGTGTGTGGACTATTAACGAGTGTCCATGATCTATCACGTCTGCTCCTTGTATGGTGGGTCCAGGGTCATTCACTTGTCCAGTGATGAGGAAGTTGCCTTGGTGTAGTAGTGTGAAGTATCCAAGTAGAATGGCTGCATTCAGGACATAGGTATTCGGGCCCACTGACCGGAAGAAATGGACAGTCGACTTGAGTAGGCGGACAGTGAGGGGCGGGGCTTACCTGGGAACGTGGAGGGACGAGCGGAGGACACCACGTTTGAAGTTGGAGACCTATAACTATCGAAGCTGTTGACTTTCCTGTTTTGCAGGCGGACCCAGGTTCGGGCCCCACTTAAATAGTTCAGGACCACACCAGGGGACTGGAGCTTGTCATTGAGGTGGGCAATGTAAGACATCACATCGTGCTGCGAGGGTCATCTCGGGTCGTATCGGGAGGACAGTGCGTGTCGATGATAGTTGTCGATCTGTCGGGACTTGTTCGGCCACATTCCGAATAGGCGGCGGATTTCGTTATGATGCTCTTATAGACATGGGAAGAGAGAGGCAAAGTTACGAGCTTTCCAGGTCTACAAAGTGTCATTTATGAGTGTATGGTCATGTCTTACTCTAACTCTGTCGAGTTTGAGCTCACAGCACATCGCCGTGGCTCTCACCCGTGCACTCGGGTCGAATGGGGCCCTGCTTAAGGCATCGGCGAGTACAATGTCGACTCCAGCCTTGTGGCATATATCAATGTCACAAGATTTGAGAGCAGCAAACCTCCATATTGCCCTGGTGCAGGCACATAGGATGGCATCCCTTCCGGCACCAGAGGCAAGCACGCCTGAGAGGCGAGGTTGTAAGTGTTTATGTGTATGGCAAACTCGTGGGGGGTAACGGGGGTGAGTGCATGAAGGGCAACAACTAGATTAATGGCTTCTAGGGCGTTTATGTGGTATCCAAGGGCTATATAGTCTTGTTGATATTCCTCACTGAAATAGGCCAAGGGTGAATGTGCTCCTCCTGCGAGCAGGGAGGAGTCACACTCGATTAGCCACTTGGCCTTGGGCGATGGGCGGAGGAGGACCAGTCTGTTGGATGCTTGGGCCTACTCAACAAACCAGGCAATGTCTCTGAGTATGTTGACTGTTACTGCATATTTACCAACTTGGGGGGCGTTACGGAGCGCTTCAAGGATGCGGTTCATGAAGCACCTCACCGGGCAGACACACTTAGAGATGTTTTGCATACGCCAGACGAGGCGCTGCATATCCTTTTTTGATGCGCGTGTTGTTTATGTCCACCTGTCGGACTTCTGGACCACAACCGTGAGCTTATCTTGCGGTGTCCGTACCATCATGTCGTCTGTTGATATTTTGAACCCCAGACATTCGAGGCTGCGGGTAGGCGGGACTCACTTGGCAGGAAACAGTACGAGGCCCAAATCGGTCGCAACGTCGATCATCTCGATGTAGGTGCGGACTGCCTCATCCTCTGATGCGGCCGCGCCCACAAAGTCGTCCAGATAGCACAACTCGAAGTGCCCTCAGCGTCGTAGTAGGTAGACGACCACATTAGTGGTGCGGGCGCAGGCCATCGAAGAGGTTTGGCAGCCGAATAGTGGGGCGATATCAAAGTAGGTATCGACGGCGAGATTGATTCCGAGGAGGGGAACTGACAGGGGACAGGTCCTGAGCTGCCTGTATGCTCTGGCCAAGTCAGCTGACCAGAGGTAGCATCCACAACCGAGCCGGGTGGCCTCATCGGCCAGGTCCATGATGCCCGGTAGGGTGTAGTAGACCGGCCGGCCTTGGAAGTACCCTTTGAAGATGCCTGAGTTGACGCTCGCCCCCCTGGGATAGCTCAGATCAAACGATCACCCTGCGCTCGTCAGTGTTCCTCTTAGGGCAGGTCATCATCGGACTGGTCCAGGCCCAGGGGGAGAATGGTGGCAAAGGGAAGGGACCAAGGAGTGCACCAAGTTCACTCTCCTTCTTGACGTACCGTCTTATCCAGTGTATATGTTGAGGGTCCTCCTTGTGGTTGTTCATGGACGGTACGAGGGGCTTGAGTGCTGCATAGTCGGTGGGCCAGCCAGGGGAATCAATGGGAACTACCAAGATGGCAGCCTTAGATAGCTATCAATTCAACTTTTAAAGCTCTGTCACACCTCACCGGATTGGGGAAATGGAAAGTAACCGAACAAAGTCTGGTGGAATATGTCAATATCCGGTTTCTATACGGTCAGCATCCGGCGTTCCCGTTCTGTGTCCGGTGGTCTCCGGCATCGATGGTGGCAAGTTTTGAACATGCAAAAAAACTTGTAAGGGATGCTGCCGCATTGTCTGTACTTGTCTGGTTTGAGTTTGTTTACTCTGTTTTGTCTGGTTCATGTCCGGTACCTGCCCGTAACGTGTTTGGTTAGCTTTCTGAATTAGTCCGGTAATGGGAACCTTACCGCACATAACGGAGTTAAAGCAGAGACCTACCGGAGACCTACCGGATGCAAGCGGCCTTGAACTGGATTCTAAACGGATATACCGGACAGATAACGGATATGCCGGAGAACTCACAGAGAACCCCGGATTTCTACCGAAAAAAGCCCGGAAAGTACAGGATGAGGAACGGAGACACTCAGGACACATACAGGGCCTCGTCTGAATATAGGAGAGTATAAATTCAGTGAGGCGCAAGTCTAGGCATCATTCCTTCTTGCGCTCTCGTCGGAGTCACAGCGATGAGAATGGTGGCAAAGGGAAGGGACCAAGGAGTGCACCAAGTTCACTCTCCTTCTTGATGTACCGTCTTATCCTGTGTATATGTTGAGGGTCCTCCTTTTGGTTGGTCATGGACGGTACAGGGGCTTGAGTGCTGCATAGTCAGTGGGCCAGCCAGGGGAATCAATGGGAACTACCAAGATGGCAGCCTTAGAAAGCTATCAATTCAACTTTTAAAGCTCTGTCACACCTCACCAGATTGGGGAAATGGAAAGTAACCGAACAAAGTCTGGAATATGTCAATGTCCGGTTTCTATATGGTCAGCATCCGGCGTTCCCGTTCTGTGTTCGGTGGTCTCCGGCATCTATAGTGGCAAGTTTTGAACATGCAAAAAAACTTGTAACGGATGCCGCCGCATTGATGTCTACTGTACTTGTCTGGTTTGAGTTTGTTTAGTCTGTTTTGTCTGGTTCATGACCGGTCCCTGTCCGTACCGTGTTTGGTTAGGTTTCTGAATTAGTCCGGTAATGGGAACCTTACCGCACATAACGGAGTTAAAGCAGAGACCTACCGGAGACCTACCGGATGCAAGCGGACTTGAACTGGACACTAAACTGATATACCGGACAGATAATGGATATGCCGGAGAACTCATGGAGAACCCCGGATTTCTACCGAAAAAAGACCGGAAAGTACAGGATGAGGAATGGAGACACTCAGGACATATACAGGACCTCGTCTGAATATAGGAGAGTATAAATACAGTGAGGCACAAGTCTAGGCATCATTCCTTCTTGCGCTCTCATCGGAGTCACAACGATGGCTTTCCTGGATTCGCCAGAACTTCTTCGGCTCAGAGTAACAGTTCTGCATGTTGAGATGGAACTGCTGCAATTACAGTTGGAACTGAAGGCCCTCATGTCTGTCAGAAGAAGGAGAAGGAGGCCAAGAAGGTGGTCTAGTCTTCAACGTCGTCGGCAGTTTGGTCTGTATGACCAACTGATGGTGGAGCTCCGCAGAGAAGATTCACAGTTGTTCACAAACTTCCCGTGGATGGCTCCAGAGATGTTTGACAAACTTCTGTAACATGTTGGTCCGTGGATCACCGAGCAGCACACATTCTACAGGCCGCCCATTGAGCCAGGCCTGAAGCTGGCCATAATGCTTCGTCATCTGGCATCTGGGGCCAAATACACCGACATGCGGTTCGGGTGGCGGTGCCAGACAACACCATCTCCATCATAGTCAGAGAGGTAATTGTCTTGGAATTTTGTCTTGTAAATTGAATGTAATATAACAGATGTCAAAGTATTTTGTAAATATTATTAACCATACTGTGTATTTATTGTCGTTTCAGGTGTGGTATTTTGTGATATACATTAATGCACTTGTATGTTAAAAATATTTTTATTTAAACTATGTCATTTCAGATGTGCAAGAAGAGTATGTGGATGTGGTTATGCTGCTGCCGACGGAACCTGCTGCTTGGCGTGTGATAGCACAGGGTTTCATGGAGAAATCGAATTTCTCGCACACCTGTGGTGCTATCGATGGCAAGCACATAGCCTGCAAGTGTCCAACTGGGTCGGGATCCACCTATATACCTATTTCATGTGATGTCAGCATAGGTATTTAGGTCAGTGTGCGCAGCTTGGCTGCAGGCAAAGACACGATAACACTAAGACGGCTCACTCCCTATCTCTCCCATGGTAATGTAAATTTTGCAGTGTCACCTTGTCGTGGGTTTAATCAACCCAGCTGCTGGCTGGTGATTCACATGTAAACACATAGCCCTACAAGGCGAGATGGTGAATTTAAAATAAAAAAAGAGAGATAGATTCATTTGGATTTGGCCGATGTTGCGCCTACTGCCTGGTCCCCACCTCCCTCTGCCTCCCCCGCTCTCTCCCCCTCCATCCCCCGCTCTCTCCCCCTCCATCCCCCTTCCCCCTCCCTCCTCCCGGCTTCACCAGCCTTCCCCCTCCCTCTCCTTCCATCCCCATCCCTGCCCCCTTCTGTCCCACCCTCCCCCGGCCTCACCACTCTTCCCCCTCCCATCCCCACACTTCCCTCTCTCTATCTCCCTCCTCATTCACCTTACCCAGCGCTCTCACACCACACCTCCCTCTCCTCCCCCTTCCTCCTCCTCCCCCTTCCCCCTTCCTCTCTGCCCTCCCTCCCCCTTACTCCTCCACACTCCCTCTACCCCCTGCCTCTCCCACTCCTCAGCCACCTCACTCGGTGCTCTCACACCACACCTCCCTCCCCCTTCCCTGCCCCTCTCCACCTCCTCCTCCCCCTCCCTCCCCCGCACTCACTCTCCCCCTCCCCTTCCTCACCCACCTCAGTCAGCGCTCTCATACCACACCTCACGACCCCCCTCCCTGAGATAAGCAGGGGGGAGGGAGGTCCCCACTGGTTGTGTGTTGCTACTCCTATAGAACTCCCACCACCACCGCTACCCCCACCCTGCCCCTCCACCCCACCCATCCTCACCACCATACATACATTCTGTATGGTGGGGGTTGACAGTGTGTGTGATTGTGATGTAGGTGTGTATGGTGGGGTTGTAGGTTTAGGTGGGTGTGGTGAGTGTGTAGGGTGTGTGTGATGGAGGTGTAGGGTTTGTGGTGGAGTTGTAGGGGTCTTGAAGAGTGGCACCTCAGAATCTTTAGCATCCCTAAACCCCCACCACACACCTACACCCTCAACACAGCCCTAAGCCTCCATCACACACCTACACCCCCACCACATGCCTATACCCCCCACCACATCCCTAAACCCCCACCACACACCTACACTCCCACCACACACACACCACACCTACACCACCGCCACACACCTACACCCTCACCACACACACCTACACCTCAACCACACACACCAACACCTCAACCACACACACTGACACCTCAACCACAGACAAATACACCCCCATCACACACACCACACACTTACACCCCAATCACACAGACCCACCACAGACCTACCCCACAACACACACATACCTACACCCCCACCACATCTCTAAACCCCCACCACACCCTCACCACACACCTACCAAGCGACAGCAGGGTTTCTTCTGACACTTCAACGCTATCAAAATGATCAAACCCACCACCTGGTGCGCTGGCTGTTCTCTTGATCACACAGTACAGGCTAAGTGAGCCGTCTTGGTGCTATAGGGTCACACTGCAAACTCAAGGGCTATGAGCAATCTTCATACAGAAAATGTGAAATATCTCTAAAACTACACTACCTAGACACAAACAGCTTGGAACACATATAGAAAACATATTCAACAAACAGATTATATTAAATTTATACTGTTAGGGTTCTGCATTTCTATTAATTTTCAATAAAATTGACGTTTTGCACTGCATGTATCGGCAAACTCAATGCATTGTCAATGGCCGTGAGCATTCTTCATACAGAAAAAGTTAAATATCTCTAAAACTACACCACCTAGACACAAACCGCTTGGAACTCATATAGAAAACAAATTCAACAAACAGATTATATTAAATTTATACGGTTAGGGTTCTGCATTTCTATTAATTTTGAATAAAATTGACGTTTTGCACTGCACGTATCGGCAAACTCAATGGATTGTCAATGGCCGTGAGCAATCTTCATACAGAAAAAGTGAAATATCTCTAAAACTACACCACCTAGACACAAACTGCTTGGAACACCTATAGAAAACATATTTAACAAATAGATTATATTAAATTTATATGGTTAGGGTTCTACATTTCTATGAATTTGAAATAAAACTGATGTTTTGCACTGCGTGTATCCGCAGACTCAATGGCAGTGTGCCCTCGTTCTGCAGCCAAGCTATGCGCGCATACACAATGTTTATAAACATTGAAAGGCATTTATTACAACTACAAAGTGTATTTCTCTATCGTCCTGATGGCTTTGGTGAACTCTGACTATAAATTCATCTGGGTGGACATAGGTGAAGGTGGGGCTGCATCTGATACACAGGTCTGGAACGAGCCCGACCTGAAACAGGCCATGGAACAGGGGGACATACAATTACCACACCCAGCCACCCTTCCACATGACGACCAAGATATGCCTATTTTTTTATTGGTGATGATGCATTTGCCCTGCGGAACTACATGCAGAAGCCCTTCAGCCATCATGGCCTGGAACATGAGGAGTGCATCTTCAATTATCGTCTGTCGAGGGCTCGCCGGGTCATCGAAAATGCGTTTGGCATTCTGACCAATCGGTTTAAAGTTCTGATGAGCACAATGCACCACAGCCCGGCAACAAATCACTTAATAGCAACTGCATGTGTTGTGCTGCACAATTTGATGTGCATAGGATATTCCCGCATGCAGAACAACTTGGTTGACCAAGAAGATGGTAACCGCAATATCATTCCTGGTGCCTGGAGATTGGGCCGCAACCTGAAAGACTGCCAGTTTGTTCAAGGCCCAAACAGAGACAATCATGAGGGCAAGAAGGTCAGGAATGTCACTGGTGTGACATTGTGTTTATTTGATGATTGAGAACAGGACTCTCATAATGTGTAATAATGAACATCACTCTGATAATGCATAATAATAGCTGGTGTTACATTGTGTATATTTTATGAAGAAAAGCACTCTGATAATGTGTGATATTTCAAATATTTGTAATATGACTTAAATAACCAATAAATGCCCATGTATGTTCTACATTCTGACTGTTTTTAACTCAATACTGTTGTTTGTTATATCACTCAAACTACTGTTCACGGCCCGATGCACACCACTGCACGGTGCTAGTGTGCCCTAATACGCCTACGGACATGGGATCGCGAGCCGCCCCTCTGTGCCTCTTGCCTGCCTGCTACTAGTTTTTGCTGCATTGCTGCTTGAACATAGTGAAAAGGAGCCATGGGATGTTAAGCTTCTAACTCCACATATGCACAGTCTACTGAGCTACCTGTGTTCGCCAAAAGGAGAAGAAAGTCTGTCTGCCGACTAAGCGTGAGCTAAAACATTTATTTATTTTAATTGTTTTATGTCTGTCGAGTTAGAGGAAATACATCGACCGTGACAATGGCAGCTGGTGGCAAGTTCGCCATGAGTGTCAACATAAACCGGCTAAAGGAGAACGTGTTGGTCGAGCTACAACACTAACCAAGCAGTTGAGACTTTTTTATTCATCTTGCTCCAATTATAACGTTAAGCAGGCCACGAATCCATATACTTGATCAATGCTATAGACAAACTTATGTGTGTGTCAATTAAGCTCGCAGAGTGCCTAAATAAATAATTGTTATTACTGACCTCGAAAATAAAATGGACGGTAAAAAAGATGGCGTCTTGATTGTCGAGGTCTCTTTACAACCATTATGCTAGTCATTGCTAGTCAAGCATTTTCATTCATACATTGCCCTATGACAAATGAACTAACTTAAGTGAATGCCGGCATTACACTTATACTCCTCTATATTTATACATAGTTCTTATTCTTATACTTACCAATTATATTTTATACACCTTTACACTACATCCAATAAGAATTGAACATAGGCAGCAGCATAGAACATCACTCCATTGAATTTTGCTATGGTTCTCACATATAATTGAGCCGCCTTTAACACTCGATCTACTTTAAACATCGGTACTGCTTCACTACATAACTTACACAAGTATTTATTATGCCGAAAGATTTTTGTGATACTTGTGGCGCAGTACACGAGAAAGGAAATAAAACACAGTGTGAGGAAAAGCAGGGTACTGCGGGTCCAAAAACAAGGTCACACTCAATCCGCCAGGTTCCGGATACTAAACATAAAATGTCGGACGACCAGAACACTGGAGGTGTTGAAATCATCGCCATGTTGTCTGAGGAGCGACTTAAACAACTGCAGAAGGAAGTAAGGGCGCTCGAAGTTGAGGACGAGCTGGCTGCCTTGGAGGAGCAAAAAAGAATACTCCTATTAAAGCAAGAGAGACGCCACCAACCCAGCACAGGAGCACGACGGGATGTGGGGGAGGACGTTTGAGACGCGAGCTCAGGATATGCTTGCGACGACGGGGGGGGGCCAACCAGACGACCCGTTACGTGGACGCGACTTTCGTCGGGAAACCGGAAGACGGCTTCTGCTCTTACGGGAGGGACGTAAGCCGTTCACGATCTACCGTACACCGACGGAGGACTTCGAGCAGTGCATCGTCCAGCAGGAGTGCCAGTAGACGACGTAGAAGTAAGTGGAGCCTCAAGAGGTTCACTGTAGGAAAGAGAGATATCGGTAAAGTGAATTGTTACGAGTTGATATCTGCCACGGGCCAGTGGGCACTCGGTATAAAGGAGCTGGGCATTAAAGACTTGAGGGTCTTGTTGGAGCACATTGTGTTTCTGGCCCATAGGGCACGCACAAATGAATATTTTGACTCGGCTCACATTGACTATGATCGGTCAATTAGAACACTGGCTGAGGAGATAGGGTTTGCTGCTTTCTCTAGCGCCAACAGGGGCTCGAGTGTCCTATTTCATTCTTCGCTCAATGTAAGATCGAGGACGACCGGTACGACAGGCTATGCCACCAGAAAGCCGGGTAGTCAAACTAAGAGGCCTTGCTACGCGTGGAATGGCGAGCAGGGCTGCACACGAGGCGAGGCTGAATGTAGATTCGGCCATGTCTGCTCAAAGTGCAACGGAAAAGGCCACAAGCGTCCAGCATGCAGGGAGTGACAGTGGGCGCACTCTCAGGAGCCCAGCCAGGGGCTAGAGGTCTTTGCAGGTGACCAGGGTTACAGGGCGATTGGTTTAAACCACACCTGTGATGCCGACATTGAGAAAGGGGTCTTTGGAGGTGACCGGCTCGACAATCGGGATAATAGGGTCTTTGTAGATGACCGTGAGGACTGTGCTGATATAGGGGTCTTTGTAGGTGACCGCATGTGCTGTGTGGAGAATAGGACTCCTACAGATGAACTTCATAATGTGGACGAGGGGGTCTTTGCAGGTGACTACATTACACACAAGATGGGGGCTGATATGGAGGACACCCCACCACGAAGCCCCGAGCCTGTGATAGATTCCAACCAATTATCTGACAGTCAAGGATTACAAGTACCTGAATGCATACAGGACTGGATGCAAGTGAGAGACTGTGAGGGTTGTCTGGAAGTGACTATCAGTGAATTCGAGGGCTCCTCGCCCGTCGTGTTCTATGTAACAAATGACTGTGACAGGGGTGTTTGTTCTTGTGTATACCGCCTTGAGGGTGTTGTTTGTCAATTGAAGCCTTGTCGTTTTTTCGCTGAACTGTTTCTCAGGGGCGGCATTGATCCTGAAGCCTATTATATATTACGAGGGATAGTCTTCGGTTTTCAGGTGATAAATACTGAATTTGACAACAGCTACGAAAACAACAATAGTAAACGCTTGTTGGCATGGGAGCGGGACCTTATCGAAGCGAAATTGGCTGTCGAATTAGACCAGGATGTCATTTCTTGTGTTGACTACAAACCACAATGTGTCCACTCCATGTTTGTCGTCCCAAAGGAGGGTGGGGGGGGTCGGCTGGTTATCGACTGTAGTAAGCCCCGTGATAGGTCGGTCAATTCGGCCACTAGTGAGGTCGCCCATACGTTTAAATACCTAAGTGTCGATAATGTAATCGACAATCTTGAGCGGGGGGACCACCTATCTTCTATTGACATAAAGGATGCCTACAGGGCCGTCCAGATAAACCCTAGGGACCGCATAAGGCAGGGTCTGAAGTGGAAATTTAGGGACGATGACAGAGTCAGATATATGGTCGACAATCGCCTATCAATGGGTCTTGCCTCAAGCCCCTTTATATTTACAAAAATATCTAATTTTATTGTAAGATGTGCAAAGAGGGAAGGCATAAAATGGGTCATCAATTACCTCGATGACTTCTGTATTATCGGTGATTCATGGGATCACAATGCTATTGACCAATCAAAACTAATTGCAATAATACATAGGTTGGGGGTTCTCACTAAGCTTTCGAAATTTGCTCTCCCCGGATTAGAAAATGCGTTTTCTTGGGATCGACATTGATACTATAAATTTAGAATTAACTCTCCCCGCTGATAAGCTGATTAAATTATACGAGTTTTGGCTCAATTCCGGGGTCGGAGGAAAGCAAAACGGAAGGATCTTGAGAGACTGGGGGGTCTGCTTGCACATTGTGCCAAGGTGATCCGGGGAGCCCGTACCTTCTGCCGTGGGATCTATGATCTCATTGCCTCCATCAGGGAGCCTTATCACTACACCAGGTTGGGTGTGGGGTTCCACCAGGACATTGAATGGTGGGAACGCTTTGCCGCACGTTTTAACGGTAAGGCTGCCATGCTAGGAAAATTTACGCGGGTCTGCTCAGTTTATAGCGATGCCTCAGGCTGGGGTATGGGGGCTACCCATGGGGCCGATTGGTTAGTCGGCTGTTATAAGGGAGAGGATGATATAGCGCTTGGTGACTATGCTGGGCACCATCACGTCTCACCCGAGGAGGGGTTGGACTCTGCTCATATTAACGTAAAAGAAATGGCGGCCGCATTTGAGGCAGCCACACGCTGGGCGCATGGTTGGGGGGGGGGGGCCTCGATAGTTTTCATGACTGACAGCGCTGTGGTCCAGGCTGCACTGAACACGGGCCGCTCCCGCTCACGGGAGATCATGGGTTATCTCCGAAAGCTTTTCTGGATGGCGATCGAACAAAACTTTATATTCATTTCTTCCTATATTCATACTTCGAGAAATATCACTTGTGATGCATTGAGCAGGCTGGGGGATGTTGGAAGTGCTGCTAGGATAGGAGCTGTTGATAAAGCATGGCTCATGTGTTGTAGAACAATTTTTGAGGCCCCCTTTTCTTTTCATTCCAGGGTGGGAAGCACTGGCAAGGGAGCAGCAGCTATATGAGAGCCGGTTTTATTCCGCCAATTCCTGGTCTTCAAGGGCGGCTCAAATTAAGCGTTATTTGACCTTTGTCGATCAGTTCGGAGAAAACAGGGCTCCTTTTCCCTGCACCTCGAAGTGGGTCGCTCTTTATGGGACCTGGTTTGCCAGGGATCTATCTTATAGATCTATATTGAACTATTTGTCAGGTCTAAATTTTTACTTAAAACAGAATGGTTGCCAAACTATCCTCTATGCCGATTACTATGTATCTGCAACTTTGAAGGGCATAAGACGTGAGAAGGGTGATGCACCAAAGGCTGCACCCCCCCTCTTACCACATATGTTGGTTACAATTTTTGGGGGTTTGACTCTGAACTCTGGCCATACCGCCTGGCGCGCTGCGATCTTGCTGTCCTTCCGCGCATTACTCAGGAAGAGCCAGGTCACAGACTCAGAGGCCTCCCTTAGACGTTCAGATTTTACATTTTTTTATTGGGGTATGATAATTCGAGTAAGGCACTCTAAGACTATCCAATTTACTGAGCGTGTGCTAGAGATACCAGTCGCCAAATGCGTTAACCGGGCACTTTGTGCGGTATTTTGGACCAAAAAACATTTTGAGGAGATACCTGCTACTCAGGAGGAAATAGCGTTCAGGCTTCCGGCAGAGTCGGGCTCAAACCCCATGTCTTATCGCTCATATCAATCTATGTTGAGACTTTTTGCCAGTAGGGCGGGTCTGGCTGAGTGCCACTTTACCTCTCACTCCCTGCGCCCGGGCGGCGCGACTTATCTTGCCATGTCTGGGGCTACGATCGAGGAGATAAAGTTGAGAGGGGACTGGGCCAGTGAGACGGTTTATGCTTACTTAAAGACGCCACTGCAGGTGCGCATCGTCAATGACCTGAGGGTGGCCTCCTCCCTGGCCCAGTCGAAGCTTGAGTAGTTTTGGGAGGGGGCCTTTGGCCCGTTTGGCTGTTATTTTGCCCGGCCAAGGGACCTTCAAGCAAAAATAAAAGAAGGTTCCCCACCACTACTCATTGTTCTCTCTCTTTTCCTTACCGTAGCCTAAATTTATGTAGAATATAATTTATTATATATATATAAAGGAGGCGGAGTTTCCCCCCTTCTCTCTTTAATTAATTATTTATTATTTATTTCTCAATGTATATTCGCCCCGGGCCGCTCTTTTGCCCCGGGACTGCCATCTCATTGCCGCTTGGCTCAGTCCAGCCTTGACTGCACGCCGAGCACTACTTATTTTTAGCTTTAGGTAGGGCTGTTATTTTGCCCGGCCAAGGGACCTTCAAGCAAAAATAAAAGAAGGTTCCCCACCACTACTCATTGTTCTCTCTCTTTTCCTTACCATAGCCTAAATTTATATCACTCGAACTACTGTGTTTGTACCATCCTGATATGACCTTAGATGTTGCTAGCATGTAAAACAACAACAAACAAACTGATAATGCGTAATGTATGTTCCGAATTCTGACTCTTTTTAACTCATTACTGTTGTTTGTTATATCACTCAAACTACTGTGTTTGTACTGTCTTGATATAACCTTAGATGTTGCTAGGATGTAAAACACAACAAACAAAACAAAAAAACTATGTTTGTATATATTGATAGCTACAACAATTTATAATTTATAATATGAAGACCATAAGTTTGGAAATATATAAGTTATAACTTATTTTTATTGGAACATACCATAACTAAATAAACTACAATATTTACAACATCATATTTACAATAACTTAAAATAAATTAACTACATTATTTAAAATACATTATTTACACTATTTCCCTCCCCTTTATTTACAATATTACCCTCCTGGACACATGACTTCTTTTTATTGTACCAGATAAATAAATTAACTACAATATTTACAACATTATACCCTTATTTACAATAACTTAAAATAAAATAACTACATTATTTACAATACATTATTTATAATCAGCTGGTCAATCGGATCCTCCACCCACAAGGTCTCCACCAAGGTTATGGTCAACAAGCTTGTAAAGGCTCCCCTGGCTGTCATCCAGTGATGTCTGCACAACAGCTTTCGAAGCAGCCGCGTGGGCTGCTGATGGTAGGGCTGCTGGTGCTGCGGCTGCTGTTGCGGGAACTGCTGGACCTGCTGGACCTGTGGGTAGCCAGTGTGAGTGCCTGGCTGCTGCATGTAGCCACCCACGTATGTAGAAGTCGACCACAGCGGGTTGTAGCAGGCTGCTGCCGATGGTGTGGGTGCAGCAGGGAAGATGCCGCCAGAGGGGGTTGTTGCCGGCTGTTGTGGCTGGTGCTGTTGTTGGCCATGAAACTCCGACCACTGGTCATCGGTAGCACCGAGACACACCGTCTTCACCCATCCCATGAACGACGTCCGTTCATTCATGGGCTCTTTGACGGTGAGGGCGTACTTGATGGCAGACAGCTCAGCAGTAGCAGCCACAAACTTCTCTTGCATGGCCACCATAGCCGCATCATCATCCTCCCTCCTGTGGCGCTTCGACGGCTTGGCTGCTGGGGTAGTGGAGGTGCTGGGCTCATCATCGATGAGCCTGAGTTGTAGGCGGTCGTCAGCTGCGATCTGCTCAGCCTCATCCAGGTCACCACCAGCATGCGCCACTGCCTCTCTCACCTGCAAAGACAAACAAAATTAATTAAATAACTTGGAAATATTATGTTTGTCACTCTCTCGCATCACTGTGGAAAAAGGGGACATGTGGAAAAAGTGGACAGCAGGAACAAGGAGAAATGGGGAAAAAGGAGATACAAGAAAAATACAGTATAACCCCGTTAAACCAAACAGTCGGTTATACAGTTAAATAATGCAATAACATGTAGTTTTACAGATAGAGTTTTAAATTTGGCAGTAATATGTAATATTACAGGTGAACTATTAAATCGTGCAACAAAATGTAACATTACAGATTTAGTATTAAACATGCCAGTAATATGTAATATTACATATTAAATAACGCAATAAAATGCAGTAATACAGATAGAGTATAGCATGGCAGTAATATGTAATAATGTAGATATACTGTCAAATAACGCAATAATATGTTTTGCTGATATACTCTAAAACAGGGCAGTAAAATGTCTGGTGGTATTGTGAGGTGACTCCGAAAATGTTGTTTGGATTAACCGATAGTTTGGATTAACCAATTTTTATTTAATAAACTTTTATGATCAATGGTAGTATTTTGCGGCGCCGCCGAAAAAAAGTTTGGATTTGAAAGATTACTTAGACTTTTCACCGGTCCCGCCAGTGGCGGACCAGTGCCCGCAGGAAGCCGAATTGGGTCATGATCCACTGCTCCCTGTCGGTGAAGACCCGGGCCGCATCCCCTGAGTGATGACGCACCAGTTTGGTGTTCAAGTCCTGGAGGTCCACATACCAGGTCTTCAAGTCAGCTACTGAAAAATACAACAAAGCCAAGCATAAATAAGTTGTCACATAAATCGGGCACAATATACAGATATCAGATACAAATAAAATATTATTAATAAAAGAGAAATATTTAAAATATTGTAGGAATATGCTATAGATCTGATGTATTGTAGTGAGCCATCACTAAATGGACAGACACTGGACTGGTAGCAGTACAGCTATAGGCTATAGCCAACACATGGTACATGGTGCTTATAATTTGAATAAGTCTAACTTTGAGAGGCTGCAACATGATAAAGCTAACAACCTACTTACTCAAACTACTTCATGTAGTCAAAAACACACCCGAGGTATTAACCTTTTAAGCATAACCCTACAAGGTACCTACACTCTATCTAACACAGTATTTTGGCCGGGGATGAATAAGCAATTAGAGGATGCCATTTCTCGATGTCCCATTTGCCAGGAATTCAGGAATGATCAACACAAAGAACCTTTAGTCAATTATGTTGTTGACATACCTTTCTACAAAGTCGGTATTGATTTGTTTCATGTTGAGGGCAAGAATTACATTTTAATAATTGATTACTACACTAAGTTTCCCGAGGTGATTGAGTTGAATAGGACATCGAGCACTGCCGTCATAGACACGCTCAGGCAAACCTTTGCACGGTATGGGATACCACATTATGTGGTTTCTGACAATGGACCTCAATTTTCCAGTATGGAATATAACAATTTCGCGGCTAGATACGGGTTTACCCCGGTGTTCACTAATCCCATGCACGCGCAGAGCAATGGTCAAGTAGAGCGTTTTGTCCAGACGTTAAATTAATGATGAAGAAGACATCTGTAAACGGGAGTGACTTCCATTTAGGTTTGCTCACGTTTAGAAACACTACTTTACCGAATGTGGGTGCGTCGCCAGCCCAGTTGTTGATGTCTAGACGATTGAGATCTCGTTTACCCTCCCTGGATGCTACTCTGATGACGCAAATTCAGGAATCGAAGTTGCACGTCATGCGCGGTATCAGAGCTACACAGAAACAATATTGTTATGCTCATGCAGGTTCCACTTTACGTCACATTTTAGTAGGTGATAATGTCAAATATAAGAATCATAATAACGAGTGGAAGCCTGGGGTGGTGGTTGACACACACACCTGGTCCCAGAGATTATAAAATAATTAATGATGACAATAACATCTTACGCAGAAACAGAAAATACCTATATAAGTGTCCAAATATGGGTCCCATTAGTACGGAAGACCTGCCTGACACAAGTGCGGGTGTTTCGATACGGACTCAGTGTGTCGACACGCCTCAGGCAGGTAATGCCTTGCATGGGTTGGGGAAACACCTGAATTGACAGTCTGTTGGTACAATCGGGTCCCTTGATGTAATCTAGTCTGTTAATTGGTAGGCTTTACTATAGGAAAATCTGTTATCACCTATATCCAGTGAACCTGTTTGTTGGGGTAATAAAGATTGATATCACTAGAAAGAGACAAACCTGCTTCACCAATAAAGTGACTATCAGCTACATTTGGTGTTTTATTTAAGAGTAACTAAGGATTGAATTTACATTAAATGTGTGCTGTGTGTCTGTCACTGAACCCTTGGTCAGCCCTGGGACCAGTCCTGAGTGCATCCTCCTCCCCCCATCCCCACCCCCACCACCGCCTCTCCCCTAAGGGGCTACCATGGTTACTAATTAAGACAGGGTGTGGGTGACCTAAGTTAGCACAGATGAGGGGTTGAAGAACACACATGTGATATTTTATTTTATTACAATATTTGTTAGGACAATTTGCTAGTGAATGATGGAGGCATACATGCATACATGCATACATACATACATACATACATACATACATACATACATACATACATACATACATATATATAGTATAGTTATACGAGTCTTACCTTGGTACAGATGATGGATAACTGTTGTTTTACCGAGGTATAAGCCTCGGATAGATGTGGGCTAGGGAGAGGTAAGCACGTCCGGTACCAGCAATCTTAACCTACTTATTGAGGATAAAAATGACTTTCAAACAATGGATACTATTACTTTACCGAAAAGGTACACCAACGGAATAGATGTGGCAGGGTGTGGCGGGAGGGCCCTAGCCCACATCTATCCGAGGCTTATACCTCGGTAAAACAACAGTTATCCATCATCTGTACCAAGGTAAGACTCGTATAACTATACTATTTTACCTCGGTAAACAGCCTCAGGCTAGCCTCAGGCTAGGGAGACCTTTACATAATTCATTTTTATCCTTAATATCATTCTTTCTTATTATTATAACATTCTAAATTTTTGTTCTCACCTATTCTTGTTAGTTGGCGAGAAGACGCTTTGCAACGCCGGTAGGCTTTTCTAGTCGTTTATTATAATGTTTTGCAAACGACTTAGCCGTCTTCCAGCCTGCATGCGCTAGTATTCTTTTCACAGAAATACCAAGCACCCGTGCCTTGGAGACCATGGCTCCTCTAGTTGAGTGGGAAGAGTATTTACTCGTATCCACTCCAGCCAATTTCAACACCGTAATTGTCCATCTGGCAAGTGTGTCTCGTGAAATCGCCTTATGTGGCTTTATAAAGCTCACTAATAGTTGTTGTGATGCACGTAAATCCTTTGTCTTGTATATATAAGCCCGTATGGCCGACACAACACATAATTTCCGATCATTCGGAAAACAGTCTAAGTGAACCGTTGATAAAGGGTCACCTAACGTGTTCGATTTGAGCAATTTTTCTAAATCAAACGTAGCTTGTTGCTTGTCTATTTCTAATCCAGTTAAGGATAAAGCAACAATCGTCTGTCCTCTGTGTCCGGTTACTAACAATAACAGGACCGCGACCTTAAAACCTAACTGTTTTATATCTAACCACGAGTTGTGAGGCCAAGCCTGAAACAACTTAAATACTATAGAAACATCCCAAAACCAACTATACTTTGGTTTTGGAGGATTCCTTTGATAAATTGAACGAAGTAAATAACAAATAACATAATGTTTTCCAACTGTTTCGCCATCAATTCTAGGTAATATAATTGATAACGCACACCTCGCCGCATTAATCGATCCAAAGGAAAGTCCTTCATCCTCTAGAGAACGAAGAAACCGAGCTACTTGTGAAATCTTTGGATTTGTTGGTTTAACTTTCATTAACAAACAATGTACACCCCATTTCTTTAAATAGGTTGTATACATTTTGACAGTTCCTGGCCTCCAGGCATCCGATACTATCCTATCCTCAGTAATTCTGTCCAATCCAAATTGCTGTAGCTGCTTCCTTAGAAAAGGAATGCCAATAGGGGCGTCGTTGACAAGTCGCCGTGAACCACTAGCGGTCCGTGGTGCGTCAGATTCCCGAGTTTTCTTGGGAATCGTATACGATCTTTTGCCAGTTGTGAAACTGCTGGCAGCCAAGGTTGCGTGTCCCAATCGGGCACCACCAGTATCGCATGTGTCCCTTCCAAGCCGATTTTTCTCACTACTCGGCTGATAATGCTAAATGGTGGGAAAATATAAAAATAATTATTTTCCCAAGTAATAGCAAACGCATCTACTTTCCAAGCATCTGGTTCAGGATGCCAAGAAACATAACAGGGTAACTTGTTATTATTTCGTGATGCAAATAAGTCAACTTCAGGTGTACCCCATTTTTCACAAACGAAGTTAAACAAAGGTGTAGAGAGAGACCACTCTAAATGGTCATGGAAATTTCTACTTTTATAATCTGCAAGTGTATTTTGTGACCCTGGAACATGCGCTACAGTCAGCCAGACTTGTTGAGCCTGTGCCCAGTTCCAAATCAGTTTAGATAACTGATTGCAAGACTTTGATTTGGTTCCACCCATGTTACGAATATATGCCATGGCAGTAGTATTATCAGTTAGTATTCTAACCTGTGATTTATTTATCTTTACTAAACTACGTAAGCCCAGATAAATAGCACGCAATTCTAGTGCATTAATATAGTCTGATTTTTCATCATCAAGCCATCTACCTCCTGTTGTGACCCCATCTCGATGAGCTCCCCAACCTTCTAACGAAGCATCAGTAGTAATTACTGTATTAGGTTCCGCCATGCGGATTGGATTTGGTGAACTTGCTATATGTTGCATCCACCATCCAATATCCTGTAACCCTTCTTGCGAAATAAACATCTTTCGCTCAAAATTGCCTTTAGTTCGTGTTAACGCTAAATTTTTATCTATTTCTAGCGACTTAATATGGGCCTTCCCATATAACACAGCAGGTGCATATGAGGTCATTATGCCAATAAGAACAGCAACCTGTCTAATTTTTGGCTTTGATAACTTAATAAGCTGAGTCGCTGTAGTCATAAACTTAATTAGTTTTTGTTCTGTTATCGACACTGTAAGGGACTGTGTATCCAGAATAAACGCTAAACATTTGAGTTGTTTTGTTGGTTTAAACACTGACTTTTGTTGATGTACATAAAATCCCAATTTAGTGAGTAATGCACATAAATCCAAAACTGCATTCACACAACCAATTTGTGTTGATGCTATAATAAAAGAATCATCTATGTATGGAAACATTATGTGACCCTTCCTCGCCATTACCGAGAAAACAGGTTTAAGCAATTTAGTAAATAAACGTGGCGCACAAGCTAAGCCATTCGGCATGCAGGTAAACTCATAGAGTTGGTTATCCCAAATAAATCGAAGAAATTTTCGGTATTGTTCCATTATGGGAAGCGTATAATATGCATCCTGTAAATCAACACTAGCCATCCACGCATCTGGTGTAATCAGATCTTGTGCCGTATCTAGAGAGAACATTTTAAAATGTCGATATTCCACCCTTTTATTAAGGATTGTTAAATCCAGGATCATTCGAACATCACCATTAGGCTTCGGTCTCGAGAAAATGTTTGAAATAAACTGTCCTGAACAGTGTGTCACTTTTTGTATAATTCCTTTCTCAAAGAATTTATGTACCTGTTTAGTTAGTGCCTCTCGTTCAACTGGTTGAATGTTATATGGAAAAGGTATTATACTTTGTACAGGAATTTGTGTAAAGGGAATGTGAACACCCCTAACTATTTTTATAATTTCTTGGTCACTAGTAATTTTGTGCCACTCAGAAATATGATTACTAATATTACCAGCCACAAAGTTGCTTACAGTTTGTGTGTTTTTAGAGGCTTCAGGGACTTGTAAAGTTTGTGTTTGGACCTCTACTTGGACCCGCCCCTGGGGAAAGGTCTCGACGAGTTGAACCCTCGGCCTATTGGCCGTGCGGTGTTGTCGGTCCAGCCTGGGCGAGCGCCCCGGCCCCGAAACCCTTGACCGAAGTTTGAACTCGGTCTGGTTCCTCTGGTGAACCGTCGTGGACGAAAATCCCCTCGTGACTTTTTGAAACGAGGAGCTTCCTGTTTCTTCTTGCCATCCATGTTTTTGCCACTCTTGGCTGCAGTCTCTACCTCTTTATAGAGGTATTGTAGTTGACCGCCAAACATCTTGGTGTTATCTAAAGGTTTCCCTTTAATCGGCTCTGGAGCAAGATAAAGCGTAAACTCCTTCCCCTCATTATCGGTAACCTTCTTAGAGCGAGCCACTTCTTTGCCAGCATCTGTGCAAACTGACTTGAAGACATTTTCATATCTTCGAAACGACAGGTAATTACCTGCCGCCGCTAGCACTGCAATGCCTTTGTCCATTGTCTTAGCCAAAGACGAGAACTTATTTTCACTCTGCATCCTATTAGCCACAGGAACAATAGCTGTTAGGGTAGCCAACACTGCCTTATGCACTGTGTGCAACACATCCTCAAACTTCTTACGGTCATCCGTCATATTGACATCCCGATCCATTTCTTTAATGATGGAGTTGGGAACACCCTTTATGCCTGTTAACTCATCTCCTAACTTGGAGATAACCTCTGCCGGTTTGAACGTGCGAAAATGACCATTCACGGTCTCGCGCATAAGCGTAGTGGTTTTAACCCGCTTAGCCTTTGGCTTCTCCACCTTCTTAGCCACTTTAGTGCCAATGTCCGCATAGACCCCTTCATAAATGGTGTCTGAGTCTGATTCCGTAGAAGTAGACTCAGTGGACGAATCAGAAGAAGAATATTTCCTCTTCCTCTTCTTCTTTTTGGACTTAGTCTTCCGCTTTTTGCGAAAACCAGTCTCTGCCCGCTCCTTGGTGAATTCATCACCCGAAGAAATCACCTGTTTCTTCTTCTTCCTCCGTTTAGGAGAAGGAGGAGGAGGAGCCTTAAGCTCCACCGCCGAGTCTGTGTCCAAGAAATCCTCAAACGAATCCTCTTGGACACTCGGCCTACGCCGCTTCCGAGACACAGGCGATTTGGAAGTCAAGATGTGGCTTTCCAATCGTGCAAAGCGAGCCTCCCAATCTGGAGGCGCAGGCACCTCAGGCACTGCGTCCTCGTCCGGGTCGGAGAGGATATGCGCCCGGGGCTGTGTCGACGGCCCTGCCGACAACACAGGTGAGGAGTCGTACTCCTCGTCCACTCCACTCGGAACACGCCCCTCGGCTGCTGCTGCACCGCGCTTACACCGCTTCGTGGCCATCGGGAGCTGAAACAAATATTTTTGGTCAGTCTCGGTATATATATATGTCACAATATGGTTGTTTCAAACTCATTTGGACATCTATTGGTGTTAGAGAACGTGTTTATACCGTTATAACACAGGCGTAATAAGCTAAATTTGTGCGTGGGTTGTGGGTCAAGCCCAAACCTTACGCGGGGTCGGGACCAGTGTATCGGCCCGCCCATCCCTCTGTTCCGCACACTTCTCCCACCTGTGACTACTACGTCAACAAGTTGGAGAAAATGCTA
Organism: Branchipolynoe longqiensis; assembly: GCA_030323885.1. Lineage (NCBI taxonomy): Eukaryota > Metazoa > Annelida > Polychaeta > Phyllodocida > Polynoidae > Branchipolynoe > Branchipolynoe longqiensis. The sequence goes on along the minus strand of CM059203.1, from coordinate 32,008,119 downwards.
CGAAACTCGGAGAAACGCCTGAAAAAGTTTTGTCTAGGGGAGTCTATAAAAGAAACCCAGGAGCATCTCCAACATTACTCTCTATTAGAGTACGAGAGAATTTCCACATGAGATAGGGCGAAACCCACATCTCTACCCATAGTCACATGGTGACCCGGGTGTTGACATAACCGCTAATGACCGGTTTGGTTCCTTCGAGAAACCCACTCGAGTGTTCTATCCTTGGTTGTTTATAACCAAATAACTCGTCCAAATTGGACCAACGAAAGTCTAAACTCTCCATAATGATGCTCTAATGCATCATAATTAAGCTAACCACAGTTTTTATTATACTTACTGCATATTTGCTTGTATGTAGACTAATTTTGCCGGAGCAACCCAACGACACGTTATCCAGTCGTGAGTTGTATATGCTAATTGCTGGTACCGGACGTGCTTACCTCTCCCTAGCCTGAGGCTAGCCTGAGGCTGTTTACCGAGGTAAAACATTCATATATACATTCATACATGTAAACATCTATATTTATGTATATGTATGTATTTTCGTGCATAGCTTGTGTAAACATCTTAGCCACAAGCCTGCAGCTACCCCACACCCACCCTGGTACTAGTAGGAGTGTGTGTGTGGAGGGTCAATTCACTGGGAACACTTGTGAAGGCCACCCCTGGCACACAATCAGTAGGAGTAGTGTGTGTGTGGGGGGGGGGGGGGGTATCAGAAGCAGCCTGACTGGGACAGTTAAACCAAACTTTCATGTGGTTATATTTTATTTGATTAAATATTTGTTAGGACATACATGCATACATACATACATGCATACATACATACATACATACATACATACATACATACATACATATGTACATACATACATACATACATGCAGACATCCATATTTATGCATATGTGTATATATGTATTTATTTTCGCTCTTAGCAGGTGTTTACATCTAAGCCTGCATAACCTCAATTTTCCAACACCCACCCTGGCAGGATGCTGTGTGTGTGTGTGGAGGTTGAAGAACTAAGTGGTAGAGCACCAGTCTGAGACTTGACTTGACATTGTGGACAGGGAACACCTGTTAATCACAGTGTGTGTGTGTGGGGGGGGGGGGGGGGGGGGGGTAGAGAGGGAGGGTTATCAGAAGCAGTCCTTGGGTCCTCCTCCAGTGTTGATGTTTCTAGCTCCCACTTCTCAACTAGAATTATAGATGAATTCCAAGTCTCATGGATTTATTTCAAGGACAAAATTACTAAGATTCTTTACAATTTGGATTTATATATGTATATATATATATATGTATGCATGTATAATATCATAATTGAAATATGTATGTATATATGTATGTAGCCCTGTGTATATATATAGGTATATATGCATGTATATATCTATGAGACTATGTACACATGTATGTATGTAGCCCTGGGAGAGGGGGGAGGGCTGGATGGGTTAGGGGGGGGGGGGGCTCTAACCAAAGCCTGTGAAAACACATATTTGGTTTTATATCTAAAAACTAAATATATAATTATTGTTATTGCTGCCTCATAACTTTGGGTGGGAATGAGTGTGTCTGTATCACTCTGACTGAACCACTGGTCAGGCCTCCCTCACCCCAACACATCCCCCCCCCCCACACCCCCTCAAACACAGACACACAGTGGACAGTGTGGGGTGCACTGGGGAGCAGCAGGGGGGGGGGGGCCCTGATGCTTGCAAACAGGGGTGGGTGGGGGTTACCATGGTTACTAATTAAGATAGTGTGTGAGTGACCAAGGTTAGCACAGGATAAGGGAGTTGATGAAGAACACACATTGTAGGAAGTGGTATTTTATTTAATTACAATATTTGTTGGTGAATGATAGGTGTGGGGTGCACATTCATACATATATTTGCATACATGCGCATATGCATAAACATCCATACATACATCAATACACATCCATACATCCACATCCATAAATGCATACATGCATACATACATGCACATACTGGCATATGTGCATGCACACAAACACACACATCCCACTCAGTCACTTGATACCGGGTTACAGGAGGAGGTGCTGTGCATGATGGGTGGTACTAGTAGGAGTGTGTGTGTGGAGGGTCAATTCACTGGGAACACTTGTGAAGGCCACCCCTGGCACACAATCAGTAGGAGTAGTGTGTGTGTGTGGGGGGGGGGGGGGGGGTATCAGAAGCAGCCTGACTGGGACACTTAAACCAAACTTTCATGTGGTTATATTTTATTTGATTAAATATTTGTTAGGACATACATGCATACATACATACATGCATACATACATACATACATACATACATACATACATACATACATATGTACATACGTACATACATACATGCAGACATCCATATTTATGCATATGTGTATATATGTATTTATTTTCGCTCTTAGCAGGTGTTTACATCTAAGCCTGCATAACCTCAATTTTCCAACACCCACCCTGGCAGGATGCTGTGCGTGTGTGTGGAGGTTGAAGAACTAAGTGGTAGAGCACCAGTCTGAGACTTGACTTGACATTGTGGACAGGGAACACCTGTTAATCACAGTGTGTGTGTGTGTGGGGGGGGGGGGGGGGTAGAGAGGGAGGGTTATCAGAAGCAGTCCTTGGGTCCTCCTCCAGTGTTGATGTTTCTAGCTCCCACTTCTCAACTAGAATTATAGATGAGTTCCAAGTCTCATGGATTTATTTCAAGGACAAAATTACTAAGATTCTTTACAATTTGGATTTATATATGTATATATATATATATGTATGCATGTATAATATCATAATTGAAATATGTATGTATATATGTATGTAGCCCTGTGTGTATATATATAGGTATATATGCATGTATATATCTATGAGACTATGTACACATGTATGTATGTAGCCCTGGGAGAGGGGGGAGGGCTGGATGGGTTAGGGGGGGGGGGGGCTCTAACCAAAGCCTGTGAAAACACATATTTGGTTTTATATCTAAAAACTAAATATATAATTATTGTTATTGCTGCCTCATAACTTTGGGTGGGAATGAGTGTGTCTGTATCACTCTGACTGAACCACTGGTCAGGCCTCCCTCACCCCAACACATCCCCCCCCCCCACACCCCCTCAAACACAGACACACAGTGGACAGTGTGGGGTGCACTGGGGAGCAGCAGGGGGGGGCCCTGATGCTTGCAAACAGGGGTGGGTGGGGGTTACCATGGTTACTAATTAAGATAGTGTGTGAGTGACCAAGGTTAGCACAGGATAAGGGAGTTGATGAAGAACACACATTGTAGGAAGTGGTATTTTATTTAATTACAATATTTGTTGGTGAATGATAGGTGTGGGGTGCACATTCATACATATATTTGCATACATGCGCATATGCATAAACATCCATACATACATCAATACACATCCATACATCCACATCCATAAATGCATACATGCATACATACATGCACATACTGGCATATGTGCATGCACACAAACACACACATCCCACTCAGTCACTTGATACCGGGTTACAGGAGGAGGTGCTGTGCATGATGGGTGGTCACCCCCCTCCCCCCTGCCCACCGAGTACACTGGGAGGGGGGGGGGGGGATGCCGGACACTACAGGCATTATTACACACGATAAAGGGGTTATCACTATCAGTATGTGTATGTATATGTTGTTTGTTGTTGTTGTTGTTTGTTTGTTGTTGTTTTACGTCCTAGCAACATCTAAGGTCATATCATGATGGGTACCGACTTGTGACAGTGCGCACTCATGGTGACTTTATAGTGCTTTCCCACTGGGAAACCAGGCCGCCGGCACCATGACCTGCTAAGATGAAATCAGGTTCATGCAGCTGGGTCTGTGCATGTGTGCGTGTGTGCGTGTGTGTGTGTGTGTGTGTGTGTGTGTGTGTGGAGAGCCAAATCACTATGGCAGAGCACCCGGTGTGTGATGGCCACCCCTAACACACAATCAGTAGAAATGTGATTGGGGGGGGGGGGGGGGGGGGGGGGGTAGGGAGGGGTAGAGGGCAGTAGAGCACTGGATAAGTACCAAGGTCCACTATCTAGCCTCTCTACCATAAACACAGACCTCCACCCAACACATCAGATAGGCCCCCCATACAGCCCCCCCCCCCCCCACACACACACACATGCCCACTCAAAGTCACTGTGTAGGGGGTCGTTGGGGGAGTGTGGGTGTGTACTTTATGGTGGGTGTAGTGACTTTATGGTGCTGTCCCACTGGGAAACCAGGCTGCCTGCACCATGACCTGGTATCCCACTCAGTCACATTATCCTGACACTGAGCACACCAGTCCTTGCCCTATCCTAATAATGCCGAGCACCTGGCTAGGAAGTGACAAGTATACATTTTTAAGTCATTGGTTTGACTCGACCAGGGTTCAAACCCATGACCCCACGATCTACCAGCACGAGAGACGGATGCTCTAACTCATTCGGCCATCCCGTCTGGTCGTGTGGGTGTGTGTATATATGTATGTATGTATGTATGTATGTATGTATGTATGTATGTATGTATATCTGTGTATCTGTGTATATGTGTATATATGTATATATGTATACGAGTGAGTGGTGCATGCCCCACGATGTTCCAGCACGGGAGACGGATGCTCTAACTCATTCAGTGTGTATGTGTGTGTATGTGTGTGTATGTGTGTATATATGTGTATATATGTGTCATGGGGGTGATGAAAATGGGAAATATTGTGCCTAGAGCGGGACTCGAACCCACATCTCTTTGCATTCCGGGCCAGTGTGCTAACCATTACACCATCTAGGCTCCCTGATATCAACACACTACCCATGCCTACCTGACTATGTGGTTACTTGCCTGAGAGGTCAGTGCAGCCTACTACACTTGTCCCCCTGGAATTGTAAGTCTTTTAAATGGTCATTTAATGCTTACAATTACATACATGCAGGCAATGCACTTACACATACATAAACAGGGTAGGTTCAACAACCATACAGCGCGTACCTTGTACAGGATCGTGGTCACGGCAACCAGTGTCATGGGGGTGATGAAAATGGGAAATATTGCGCCTAGAGCGGGACTCGAACCCACATCTCTTTGCATTCCGGGCCAGTGTGCTAACCATTACACCACCTAGGCTCCCTGATATCAACACACTACCCACGCCTAGCTGTCTATGCGGGTCCTTGCCTGAGAGGTCAGTGCAGACCACTACATATGTATATATATATGTATATATGTATATATGTATATATGTATATATGCATATATGCATATATGCATATATGTATATATATATGTATATATGTATATATGTATGTATGTATGTATGTATGTATATATGTATGTATGTATGTATATATGTATATATGTATATATGTATATATGTATATATGTATATATGTATATATGTATGCGAGCGAGTGGTGGGTCGCGCCCTGCACAAGGGGCCGGCGAGGTGTATGCCGGACCCCCCCTCCCCCTCCACCCCCCACCCTGTGAGATGTGCGATTTGTAAGGGGAGGAGGATAATGGGTGAGGCTTGGGTGTGAGGAGGGGAATGTGTGTAGGGGGGTGATATGCTGGTGTTGATATCAGTGTGCTTCTCAACCACACCCTCTCTTAATTAGTAACCATGGTAACCCCCTCCCACCCTTGTTTGCGCACAGAGGAGGGCTGCCTCTGTTGCTCACCCATGCACTATGTGTGTGTGTGTGGGGGGGGGGGGGGGGGGGGGGATGCTCAGTGGCAGACACACAACACACAGTGTGCACACACTCATTCTGCCATATATAAGGCATATTTTGCTAGGACATAATCACCAGATCTCGCTGGTCACATAAATATAAAACCAGCAGATGTTTTCTTTAATGATATGAATATTATTTGCCAGTTGAATAAAACCACCATGATATGAGATGTAATAGTAAATACATTAAAATCCTTCTGTTTTAATGTAAATTCAATCCTTAATTACTCTTAAATGAAACACCAAATGTGGCTAATATTTATTTAATTAGTGGAGCAGATTTGGCTCTTTCTATTAATATAAATATTTATCACCCCATAATGCAGGTTCACTGGATATAGCCAAAAACACATTTTCCTATAGTAAAGCCTACCAATTAACATACTAGATTACATCAACGGACCCGATTGTACCAACGGACTCTCAATTCAGGTGTTTCCCCAACCTGCCCATTACATTTCACAGTATGGAAGGACGGTTCGACGCCCAAGCAGATTCAGTTATTCATAAATGAAAATGAGTCGATATCTAGATGTTCATAAATGTAAGTGTTGTGGTTAGGTATGTTAGGATGGGTCATATTCCCCTGCCATAAAAGCGCAGACATTAGCCCCGTTCACACTGGTCCGTTAAGTCGCCTCAACTAGTTCGCCTCCTATAGTTCGCCTCAAATTGGTCGTGTGGACACTACTCTGAGGCGAATTAAACCTGAGTCGCCTCATCTAGTTCGCTTAAAGTAAACCACCTCACGAGGTAGTATAGATGAAGCGATTCAGCTGGTTCCCGAGCGGCGATAGTATCAAATAGTAGTGCGTGCCGGCAACAGGGGGAGCAGTACTTAAAGCGGCCAGCTATCTGCCGCGTGGAAAACAAACGAACTCGGCGATTCGACGCCTAATGCGCCGGCGGCGGAGGCGATTTGTATATTGGGGTGTAATCGATTATTCAACTCGGGTCACTCGAGCCACTGTCGTGGCTTCTGCGCATGCGCGGATTTTCGCACGTTGTTTACTTTACATTAGTCGATTCGACACTATTAATATCGCCGCCAATGCGGCTGGTAGCCTTAATAACGCTTCGAATTTAGGGTTAATTTAATGAAATTTCACGATTTGAGTATGTAATTCTGTTAAATATGATCGCATTCAATAGATTTCGGCGTAAAACATTGCCGCTGGCGTTATGCCAGTATGGATATCGACGTCGCTGCGGCGGCGGCGATTTGTTTACTTTACATTCGTCGATTCGACACTATTAATATCGCCGCCAATGCGGCGGTAGCCTTAATAACGCTTCGAATTTAGGGTTAATTTAATGAAATGTCACGATTTGAGTATGTAATTCTGTTAAATATGATCGCATTCAATAGATTTCGGCGTAATCGGTCCCTAACACTGCCGGGCACAAGCTGAGAACCAGCGAATCTTGTTACTGTGTGAGCCTGTTGCCGGCACAATTTCAGCCAATCACAGCGGCGATTTGTATATTCGGGCGTAATCGATTATTCAACTCGGGTCACTCGAGCCACTGTTTTGTTTACACTCGGCGATTCGACGTTGATCGAGCTGCTACATTAATATCGCTTGGAATTTAAGGTTAATTTAATTAAATTTCATTATTTTCGTATGTAATTCTGTTAAATATGATCGCATTCAATAGATTTCGGCGTAATCGGTCCCTAACACTGCCGGGCACAAGCTGAGAACCAGCGAATCTTGTTACTGTGTGAGCCTGTTGCCGGCACAATTTCAGCCAATCACAGCGCAGCTTTTGCATTGCAAATGGCCGCCGCCTATGGGGGCGGCCATTTTGAAGACAACAAACTGCCATTGCAGTTCAGACTAGCACTGCCCTGGTCCCATACTCTCCCCACACATACTTGGTTCATTTAAACATAAAAACTAAACAAGATTGTGCTTGGAGAGCATTTGTCGGAGTACGCGCAGTGTCCCAGCGAGCTATAGCTGGTCCCTTTAAAGTCATAGTGTGGAAAGGAGATGTTATGTATCATAGGGAGTTGCCATGGGCAGACCCAACTGGGGCATGCTGGGTGTGGCAGTAATTCGCCACGGTCCAGTTACTCACCAGTTCGATTCATATGCGTGACACAAGGTGTATCACAACGCTTGGAAACGTGGTAGTGTAGAAGGAGCCGGCGGCCAAATGCATATGTGTCTCAGCTACTGTCCTCAGGATGACCCACTTTTAAAGATATAAAACGGAATCAAACGAGAGAAGGCCTGTCTTCAAATGACAACTCTAAATCCATACCTATGGTGGCCTGACATTGGAGGGACAGTCGAATGACACAAAACAGTTTGTAGATTGAAATGAAAAATTGTTTGTTGGTCACAAAGGTCCCTGAAGACATTCTGTGATATTAGTGAATGCCCGGCCACGTTTGGGACACCAGATAATATGACAAACCTCTCCCCTTCATATCACTTATCTGTTAGCTCACTTAACCAATATTAAGGAAGAATGAAGACAAGTCACTCAGATAAACAGTGGGGAAGTTGTGCTTTATTAACACTGACTTCTGTCCACCTACCAGTGACCTATCAACCACTCCCCTTACCTTCTAGCCACACAAGATATCATTACCTCTTTAGCCTGTCTAGAAAGCAGTGTACACAGCCCATGGGACAGGAGTCCTATATGGCTGTGGATACACTCAATTTGAATAGCTGAATTTTGATAGCATCAGACAGAGTGTCTGGGGTTCCTGCTCAAGAGTAGGTGTGTCTCACTCAAGAGCCAGGAGTAGAGTGATCTCTCTCCAGGGGGTCTGAAGCAGAGTCTAGAATTAAGATCTTGGTTTGAGGCTAGTGTGGTGAGGGCCAATGGGATGCAGGTGACTGGGCAGTCCACAGCCAGCCAATCAGGCACCTCCACAGTCAGGGTGGGTGGCACCCTCCCCCAGTAGGGGTAGCTGTCACTCAACCCAGCTGCAGGTGGTGCCCTTTGTGTATATGCAAATTAGGCTGGTGGACCTGCCCAGTGGTCAAGGCAGGGGGGGCAGGTAGCTATACAGTTACAATAGATCTCTGTTAAAATGGTCTTTTCTCCAATTGCACTCTTTATGGATGCATAGAGAAACATTTCAATAATCATGTACTGTCTCTTATATAGGAACATCTCTTCATTAATCTCAGGCATAATATATGAACATATATTTCACACAGCTTATATCATGTCATAATGGGAGTGGGATATTATTACTTTTAGTTATATAACATCGTCCCCACTCCGTCGCCCAAGACTAATAATGCTCTCTGCCAATATATAATTCTTAACCGAAAATCTGTATATTTTTACAACGTCCCTCTTCCATTTCTACTTGCACAACGGCCAAGGAAAAATGGAAGCCTTACAACATTACGTCTTTTTCGGTTTAAGCCAGAGCAAGTGCTATGCAGTGGAGCAAATATGAGTTGTCAATAGACATTATTTATTCCAGTACCCTTCTTGCTCGAATGTCCACACATTTCTTTTTCGTTTGATGTATTGCGTGTGTGCTGGCAGTGTGCATGCCGTGTGGTTGTGATGATCCTTGCCTCCTTGTGTGTGCCTTTGTTACATACTTACATGTATTAACAACAATTTCAACACATTCCCCTTCACACACATCTCGACACTCATGCATCAATTTCGTTACAAATAGCGATACACAGTGTCTCACCCCCATCTCGATGCCCCAGCGTCCCAAAACAAGCGGTAACAGCACAAAACTGGACCCTACCTGACCATTGATGATGTGTGTCATCATCACGGGTGTTCTCGTCATCATCACGGAGTTCTTCTGTCGTCTGTCTGAGTTTCAGACAATTCGTTGTGGTCACCACTGTGATATTACTGAATGCCCGGCCACATTTGGGACACCAGATAATATGACAAGATATCATTACCTCTTTAGCCTGTCTAGAAAGCAGTGTACCCAGCCCATGGGACAGGAGTCCTATATGGCTGTGGATACACTCAATTTGAATAGCTGAATTTTGATAGCATCAGACAGAGTGTCTGGGGTTCCTGCTCAAGAGTAGGTGTGTCTCACTCAAGAGCCAGGACTAGAGTGATCTCTCTCCAGGGGGTCTGAAGCAGAGTCTAGAATTAAGATCTTGGTTTGAGGCTAGTGTGGTCAGAGGGACAATGGGATGCAGGTGACTGGGCAGTCCACAGCCAGCCAATCAGGCACCTCCACAGTCAGGGTGGGTGGCACCCTCCCCCAGTAGAGGTAGCTGTCACTCAACCCAGCTGCAGGTGGTGCCCTGTGTGTATATGCAAATTAGGCTGATGGACCTGCCCAGTGGTCAAGGCAGGGGGGGCAGGTAGCTATACAGTTACAATAGATCTCTGTTAAAATGGTCTTTTCTCCAATTGCACTCTTTATGGATGTATTGCGTGTGTGCTGGTGTAACCCCGCCAGCCATATATGTTCATATATTATGTCTCAGGCATAATATATGAACATATATTTCACACAGCTTATATCATGTCATAATGGGAGTGGGATATTATTACTTTTAGTTATATAACATCGTCCCCACTCCGTCGCCCAAGACTAATAATGCTCTCTGCCAATATATAATTCTTAACCGAAAATCAGTATATTTTTACAATTCGTTAAAAAAAAGTATTCCGGTTACAAGAAGATAGAAACAATCTGAAAAAAATTATAAAGTAAGGATAATAAATAAATCAATTTAAATATAAATTAAATTAAAATAAATATCACGACATCATCATTGACCAGCATGGTGTGGCTAGAGGTGGGCTGGTGGGGGTGTGGCTTTCAGACCGGTGTTGCTGTGTGGCTGTTGTCTTACTTTGTGTGTGTGGGTGCGGGGGGGGGGGGGGGGGGTGTCAGGTGGTCTATATGGCTGGCGGGGTTACACCAACACAAAAAAGCTAGGGTGGGGATGCATCTGTGAACTTTTCAACCGAAAAACTTAGGGGGGATGTGGGTTATGGTCATTGAGCCATGACTGCTCCCAAACCTTGTTTTTAAGTTTGAGGATAGGGGTACTACCAGTACCAGTATATCCATACATCCATACATATATGCATATATATACATGTATATATGCGTATATATACATATCTACATGTATATATGCAGGGCGAGGAAGAGCGGAGTGGAGGCAGAACGGGGTGGAGGGGGGAGCAGAATGGGACGAGCCTGAGACGGGGGGCGGGGCGTGGCGTGGCGGGGCGGGGCGGGGCGGGGCGGGGCGGGGCGGGGCGGGGCGGGGCGGGGCGGGGCGGGGCGGGGCGGGGCGGGGCGGGGCGGGGCGGGGCGGGGCGGGCGGGAGCGGGGCGGAGCGGGGCGGGGCGGGGCGGGGCGGGCGGGGCGGGGCGGGGCGAGGCTCGGCGGGGAGGGGGGGGGGGGAGCGGGGGGGGGGGGGGGGGGGGGGGGCAGAGCGGCTGTGGTATGTCAGGGTGTTGGGGACAGGGAAATACGGAGTGGGGTCGGAGGGAGTGTGGTGCTTAGGTGGTCGACTTGTTGCATGGTCCGATGGCGTTTGAATTTGTGTCTCATTTTTTAGATAAATATACCAAATTAATCGTCATGAGCTAGTAATCATTAGTCCGGAGTCATTTTGATGAAAAATGACTAGTTTTGAAGCAATTTGAGCTGAAAGAACCCAAAATAATTTCGACAATCTTGCCAAAAGTCCTGTGGCTCCCTGATGGTCATCTCACGGGGCGTAATCGATTAATCGACTCGGGTTGAACCCAAGCCACTTTTTGGCGCATGCGCACATCCTACAGACTCGGGTTGAATAAACGAATATGCTCGGGGTGGACAAAATGGTGGCTTAATCTAAAACGTAATATTTTTTTTCAATATCCGATATAAGTACAGCAAAATAGGATTTAATGATTTATAATGTCTAAATAACTCAAAACCACTGTTGAGTTGAGTGAGCTGGTGGATTCCCCTATTATCACCCACCAGTTATCACTCACCAACATACAAATACTCATAACCAAACTGCTTTATTTTGCTTTACTAGCTTCTACCTAGGATTCTATCCTCTGCTGTAAAACAACATATAAGGAGAAATAAAGGAGGAAAATAAATCAACAACAAAATAAAATAACATATAAGGAGGAATAAAGGAGGAAAATAAATCAACAACAAAATAAAATCAAAAACAAAAAACACCAACAGTGAGACACAAACGATAACACCATGACAACTGAAGAAAAAAACATGACAAAAGAGGAGATAGTCAGTCTCGTGATAGAGACGGTTAAACTAGAATTGAGATGGGAAAACATGCCCCCAAAAACCAACAACAACAATGGACAAAAAACAAACGAAACAGACAACAGGCGGAACAGCACGGCTAAAGATACAGACCTAAACTGGAACAAGCTCCAGGAGCTCCAAGTAGAGTACAACACTTTAAAAGTTGAGTGTGCCTGGTACAAAGCTGAATATGAAAAGGTCAAAAGCAAACAAGATAGGGAAAACAACACCCCCAAAAAAACTGAAACCAAAACAACCACCGAGACAAAAATTACTACTGAAACTACACCAAAAATGAAACCAGAACCTGAGAACAGAAAACTCAGTGTCGTGATACATGGGGTTCCTGAAAAAGAGGATGAAAAAATAGAATCCACAGTCACTGACATACTAAGCGAAGCTGACTGTAATTTTGGTTGGATGGTAGTAACAAAAGCCTACCATCTAGGAAAAAAACCAAGACAAAAAAAAGAAAAAACACAAGGAACAGACGAACCGGAAAATAAACAGGAAATAGATGGCAACAAAAAGCAGGAGACTGCAGATCCAGTCAAATCAGACAGCAAAAAATCCACTGACAGACCCAGAAGCATAAGAATACAACTAGAAAAGGAAGCACACAAAAGGGAGCTCTTCCAAAAAAAGAAAGCATTACAGACGAAAAAAAACTATGAAAAGGTAATGATCAGGCCTGTCAGGACAGAAAACGAAATGCTGAGTGAAAAAACGGTGCAGCAAATGTAAACACTCGCGCAAGAAACAAAAAACGAAAAAATCCAATCGATCAAAATGAAGGGCTGCAACATAGAGATAAATGGGAAAACCTACAAACCCCAAGAATTTGATAACATAGAATTCAAAGAAATAAGCCCTGAAAAAGCAGCTACCAGAGAGCATGAATGTGGAGTGTCCTTCCAGGGACACAACTCTCCTTTCAGCAACATCTACAAGTGTAAAATAACAGGAAAAGATGGGAAAATATACTCATCTGCTGAACAGTACTACTGTTCAATCATGGCCAAGTACCATGACAAGTACGACCTGATGAGAATCATTGACAACACGGAAAACCCCTACACAGTGAAGGCGATTGCAAAGAAAGTGTGGAGGACACCAGAATGGTGTAAAACAAACGAAAAAGTCCTAGAGGACATTGTCAGGGCCAAGTTCACGCAAAGCGAAGAATTAAAGCAAAAATTGATGAACGCTCCAGGCAACGCATTCAGAGAATGCACCAGATGCCCATATTGGGGAACAGACATTTTCTTAAACAATGCAAATGAAGGGGAAATTGTCAAACAAGGATACAAAAATAAAATGGGAGAAATCCTCCAAAAAATCAAGGAAAGCCTAATAAATGAAGCAAAAAATTAAGATAGGAGACATCCTCCAAAAAGTAAAGGAAGGTCTGTCGAATACCAACGAATAAATAAATATATAAATAAATCAAATATAATAATCAAAATAAATAAACAAACAGCAAAACAAAATTTAAAGCACTAGAAATACTGTATATAACTCAAATCCATTCCAGGGCATGTACCTCCCCTCCACTCGCACAGGTGCAGTCTACGGCAATGTATGAAATTATATAACAAAACAGGGCATATGTACTGTATGCACCAGCCCATACGCCCATAAAACAATCTAAACAAAGTTAAAAACTCACGAAATCTAGCAAACGCCAAACCTAAAGGTAAAGAAAGATGGTAGATGAAATTGAATGCAGGCTGGGAAGGGGCACCCACTTTGCCCACCTAAACTGCCAGAGTGCAACCAATAAAATAGACACAATAAAAATGCACCTACAAAATGAAAATCTTGATGTTTTAACACTGTCAGAAACATGGTTCACTGACAGACATCAAGACAACACCCTCAACATAGAAGGATATAGGCTTGTACGTAATGACAGACAGCAAATTAACATTGCAAAACAAACAAAAAAAGGTGGAGGTGTTGCAATCTACTGCAAAACCTAAAGAAATCTAGACACTGAGGCCCTAAAAATAGCAAACAACTCAAATGAACACCTGGAGCTACTATGGTGCCTAATGAAAAACGGGAAGCAGGCTAACATAGCCATAGCAAGCCTCTACAGACCACCGTCCGGGGATATTGAAACATTCTTTGAAACTCTAGACAAAAGCATGAATGCAGTGAGAAAACTAACAAATGCACAAATCTTTGTGCTAGGGGACTTCAACATAAACTACAGTAGCAACGACAAAAATAAACTAATGCTACAAACCACTATCAAAATCCTAGGGCTACAACAACTTATTACAGACAGCACAAGACTAGGAAACAATAGCTCTACAATTGACCTAATACTAACCAACTGAAACCATGCCACAAAATGGGGCACTAGAAGCTGGGGTATAAGTGACCATGAGCTAATATATGCAATGAGGAAAAAACTCAAAAGCACAAGCCAATATAAATATAAGATGGGCAGATCCCTAAAAAACTACTCAAAAGAAACACTAAAAAACCACCTATATGAAACTATAGACAACCTCACAACAGACAGAGATGACACTGATATCTACTGGAATAACATTGTCACAGAAATAAAACAATCATTAGATGAAATGTGTCCCATAAAGAAACTAAAAATACAGAGAAACCAAGACCCATGGGTAGACAGGGAACTATTAATGCATATCGCAACAAAACGAAAGCTAGGTGACAAAGTGAAACGTACTAAAGACCCAGAGGATAAAAGGGCCTATAATACTGCCAGAAACAACTCCCTCAAAGCAGTGAGGACAGCAAAAAGCAAATATATAATAAAACAAGACAAGGACTGGGGAAGCAATGCAAATAAGTTCTGGAAAAATGTAAGCTTACTATTTCCCAAAAATAAGATAGAAGAACGCATACGCTTCCAGGATAAGGATGGAAATACGCACACAGATAGTGATGCAGCAAACAAACTAAAGTAAATGGTACACTCTCAGACCAACAAACTGTCACCTGTGGTGTACCCCAAGGATCAGTCCTGGGACCATTACTATTTATACTATACATAAACGACCTAGAAAAATGGCTGGAGACAGAATGTATCCAGCTAATGCGGATGACATGTTGTATATGCAGAAGGAAGCACAGTAGAGGAGGTAGCAACCAAACTGAACAACCTCCTGCTAACACTGGATGGCTGGTGTGAGTCCAATAAAATAACCATCAATGCAAATAAATCTAAAACTGTACTCTTCTCACAGACAGCAATCACAGGAAGAAACCTACAATGCACACTAGGAAACCAAACACTGGAAAGTGTAAATCACTACAAATACCTAGGCCTAGAACTAGATAGCCAGCTAAACTACAATCTGTGTGTAACAAAAATCATACAAAAAGTAAATCACAAACTATGGCTATTTGCTAAACTAAGAAACTATATGACACAAGATATGTCAATAAAAATCTTCAAAGGCATGCTACTCCCCTACTTTGACTACCGGGATGTAATCTACATGGGTGCTAAAAAAGACATACTTAAAAAATTGCAGATACTCCAAAATAGGGCCCTGAAAATCTGCCTGAAAGTAGACAAACTACACCCCACTTATGACCTACACAAAAGAACTAAAGTAAACCTACTAGAAAACAGAAGGATAATCCACCTAAAAACATTAGCATATGGATATAGCCAAAACATTAAGCGTCTAACCCAACCACTAAGGGACACCAGAGCAAGCAAGGCACCACTACTAAGGCAGACCAGAAGCCAGATCAAAGCCCATGAAAGGAGCACACTGGAAATGGCCGCCAAGGCATGGAATGCGCAAACGGTGAAAGAAAGACAAATCCCTGACCTAAAAACATACAAAAAATATTTGTGCAAAATAAAAACTGGGAACCCCAACTGAACTGCACCACAAGGGGGCAGGTGATATGTCACGGCCCACCAACTGGACAGCCCAGGGCGGGATAACCGGAAATATAAAAGCCAGATAACATATCCAACAACAATATAAATCAAATCAAATTTAAACAAACACAACTCAACCACCTATTACGTACAGGCCTATGGACATGTAAATAAAATAGACTAGTATAGAATTAAGTAAAAAAAAAGCGGAAAACTCTTCCCAAGAAAACCCCAAAACACTAACATAGAACCCTAAGAAAACAATTAACATAGTAATAAGAATAGAACAAAAATTCAATGCCAAGAGGGCCCAAAAAAAAACTAAGATAGGCTACTAAACATACCAACAGATCTATCTGCTACTGAAATGCAGACAATCAAATAACTTATCAGCAGCTACTGCTTGGTAAGACAACACCAACACTACAGCTGGCCAGCATTGAAAACAAGCCTGGATACCCGGGCTTACATGCTATGGACAGTATAAATACAGCCTCAATAAAAAAAAAAAAGGGGAAAAAAAGAAGAAAAAAAAGAATTATTTTATGATTGTAGAAGCTGACAAGCTGGGTTATTAAAAAAAAAAGCATTAAAGCAACACGTAGGACTTGTACTGGTAGCTGTTATCCTACAGGTACCAGCACAGATGTGATGGTATCGGTGTTCGATTTGAAATTCTGACGACTCAGGTGACCCGAGTCGCCTGGTGATGCGGATTCTGAGGGACACCAGTTTGCCAGGGACACTTCCATTCAAATGCATTGTTAACGGCCATGAGCAAATCTTCATACAGAAGAAGTCAAATATCTCCCAAATTACACCATCTAGAAACAAATCGCTTGGTACACATATAGAAAACATCTTTACCATAAAGACTATATTAAATTTATAAGGTTAGAGTTCTTGAATTCTATTAATTTTGAATAAAACTGCGCATACCATCAAACTCAAGGCGTTGTCAGTGGTCATGAGCAATGTTCATACAAAAAAATACAGAAGAAGTCAAATATCTCTCAAGTTACACCATCTAGAAACAAATTGTTTGGTACACATATAGAAAACATCTATACCAAAAACATTATATTAATGTAATTCTCGGCGGAGACTGGACGAAATGATGCCGCCACCTGGAGGAATATAATTTAGTTCCTGACCAACTCGATAGGTGGCGCCATTGACCTGAACTCTGCCGGCGAGATGTTTACGTTATCTGCCTCACCCGTGCAAAACGCCCAGAACCATCGCAGCTGCCATCCGCCTAACTTCGACCCGACTTTCTAGCCCACCCACCCACACCAATAACATAAAAGACAATTGATAGGGCTGAGGGCTCGATTCCCGCGGTGCTGGTTCCTGTACATCGACTTCAACTAAACTGTAACTGTGAAATTCTGAAGATTAAAAAAACCCATTATACCAACTTTGTCTCCGTTCTGTGAATTACGGATCTCAGCTATATGGGAAAACAAGGCTTAAGCAGTTTAAATTGACGACCTAGTTTCACGGACTATTTTCTTGTAGAAACCAACCAAATATAAGTTGTTTTGCGTGGAAATAAAGGCAAAAATAGATTCAAAATGTCATTTTGTACGTTATGTACAAGTATCTAACATCAAATATCAGTTTTAACAACAATAGCACAAGCGACAGAAAGCTGTGTACCCACAGCATTTAACTCAGCGTCAAAAGGTAAACAAAGCCATGACAGTGGCCCGCAACGACTTTGAAATTACAATGGCTACGTCTATATTATTAAATAATAATAGATTTCTAGCTTTTAGCTTAAGTTTTACATGCTGTCGCAGTTTCCATACAATTC